>JAXCGZ010017011.1:45000-65000 GCA_037179515.1 Halocaridina rubra
AAGTTCGGTTTTCAAGGTGATGTTTACGCGTATTTCGGATGCTAAAGAAGAACTCGATGACTCATTTTATTCTTGAACAATGTCACTCCCACGAGCGACACTCAATGACTTAAATTACTCTATTCTTTTTTCTATGCCTACAGCTACACTGAATATTCTTGGATATTCATCACACATCTTTTATTATCCCTTCACATCTGACAAGTCATTACACTCTCCATCTCTGTTTCTCTTTACGTTATGTATTCTTCGCGCCCAGGCCCGATGAAGGCTGTTTTATTTTAAAATTTTTTGGCCCGTCCTGGTGTCACAATCATAAGAAAAAAAATAACTTCCGCTTTGGAAAATTAATATAAATATATATATATATATATATATATATATATATATATATATATATATATATATATATATATATATATATATATATATATATATATATATATATATATATATATATATATATATATATATATATATATATATATATATATATATATATATATATATTTAATATTTGAACACCTTTCAAAAGCAATTACTTGGTATACTGTTTTAATTATAGAAAAAAAATCGAGTTTATCATTGCTTATTGCTATTAGTCCTAATTATCTAGTTTAGTAATGGGTACAGAAATAATACTTTATTAATTTTCTAAAGCCATAGTTCCTCTTATATGCAGGGTGGCTGAGTCAAAGCATCTTTACAAAGAAAAATGGCAGAGTCCTTCTACCTCAATTTCTCTTAATAGTACCCCCATTACTTACTGGATAAAAATTACAAGAACTTAGCTATTTTGGGATGCTGCCTAAAGGACGTAACTGCCTCTGGTACTTGGGGAGGGGGTGTCCTTTCTTCTGTGGTATTCCCTCCTAAGTCGTCCATACCTCTCATATAATCACCGATTCACCATCCCGGGAATCTTCTCAGTCAAATTCAGCAACAAATAACGCCTCGCTGGGGTGTTTCTCAAAGCACCCTTCACAGTGCTAGGCACGGTGAAATACTCCATGAATCGCGCAGGAATTTCCTCCCCATTTCACCGCTCGTCTCTCCATTCGGCGTTTCCCATCCTCTCTGTTTTCATCATTACCTGTAACATGGCTAGTATTTTTATCTGACAGACTGACAGGATTTAATGTAGTATTTTATTATGCTAGTTATCCTGCTTCCTGGTGCTATAGTAAAGTAATTACTTTATTCAAGAGTGGCGACAGATTTGACTACGGAAATTACCGTGGTATTAGTATCAAATATTTTAGCTAAAGTTTATGATATACTTCTCATGATTATATTAAATTTATGGTGTTCAATCGATAAATGTCAGGCTGGGGGTCAAGGAAACAGGGGCTGTATTGAACATAATGTATCTCTTCGCTTGTTGGTCGATTATGCACTTTGGAAAAAGAAGAAATTATATTGTTTATTCGTAGATTTTAGTAAGGCTTACGACCGAGTGCCTCGTGATAGGATGATTAAACATTCGAAGTCAATGGGATGTGGTAGACAGATGCTTTTGGCATTATATGGAATATATATATGTACAAAAAATATTCTTAAGTCAGCAATAATATCATCTTCTTATGGGGTAAGGCAAGGGGCACCAACTAGCTGTCTCTTATTTATCATGTACATTGATAAATGATTAAAATGGTTAAAGAAAGGATAGAAGAAGATGGATACTTGGGAATGTTACACGCTTTATTGCTGATGGATGACACAGTCATCTTGGCGACGTCTCGGAATATGTGCTATAGGAAACTTATCATCTTATCTGAATAATGCTCTGAATATGGCATGGTTATTAATGCAAAAAAAAAAGACTAAATTTTGTTGTGGTAAATGGTAATGAAAAAGATAGGAACCTTTCATCATGGATACCTTAGTTATCCAATATTCTCTTAGATATCTATATTTGGGGGCATGGTTTACAAACTTGGGAAACATGGAGTCAGTACTAGCGCTTCATGGAGTCAGTACTAGCGCTACTCCATCAAATAAGTTTGCTGTGTTTTGTGCTGCAAATACTACTATGCCTTTTCAGTATAAGATGAAAGTTTCCAATGCTGTCCTTACTGCTTCTTTGCTGAATAGTTCGTAGAGTTGGTTAACATCGAATGCAAAATGCATAGAACAATTATATAATAAATTAGTTGAGTGTCTGTTGGGTGTAAGAAGCACTACTCCATCTTCCTTATGTTTGGTTGAAGTGGGAATAAACACCTATCATAATGAAGTCATTAAGAAAAGAAAAAAAATTAAGGTCAAGACTTAATGACAAATCACAATGAACCTGTGCAGGCGAGAGAATACACCAGGTTTAGAATGCTGTCACGTTGTTTGGAAGGTGAAACGAATGGATGTACGATGGAACAACTAAAACAACAGATACGCTGTAAGCCAGACAGTGCTAGTAAGTTTGTTAATTACCGATCTGAGCTTAGCTCTGGTCTTGATGTGCATAAGATATACAAAAAGAGTGTATACATACCTGACTATTTAAGAGTATCTTTTACCAGCTTAAGATTAATATCTCACAAGTTAAAGATAGAAACAGGAAGGTGGAGTAGGTTGTTCAGAGAGGCTAGAGTATGTAATTGTAATAATATTGTAGTACCAGATGAATGTCACGTTTTGCTAGAGTGCCCTTTATCACAACATATTCGTGAAGCTTATAATCAATTAGATCTTACTTCTTTGGATAATTTGCTGAATGAAGTTTTTCATTTAGTAGATTTATGTAAATATGTTAATGAGGTTTTGAAATTATTTTCAGGGTGTTGAATGTAATATTAAATAATGGTGTATGTGGTAACTCGTATTAAGTTGAATATATTGTAAGTTTTTTTTAATGGACAAATAAGTGGTGATATTGTTGGTATCTTCATGTTTTTTATTATTTGTTTTTATTGTCTATGTAATTCATTGTATTGTAAAAAAAAATAATTCTTGTTTGTCAATAAACTATTACGTACTATGGGAATATTCTTAATGCTGGGCACCTTTCCTACACCGGGACAGGGATGAGATATTACTCGCTCACCTCCCTTCGACATTTCTTCCAGAGATGTTTTATAATCTTCTGTATCTTGTATTTATTTTACAGCACGAGATTCACTGGCATACAACTTCTTGTTTCTTCACTGTGATTCAGGCATGGAATCGTACTAAGCTGCCACCAGTGTCGTATGGCTACTACTTATAATTTCTACACTTCACGCCATGGCTTAATCTAGCATATTGATAGATATGCGATGCTACTTAATACTTAATTACTTTACAAGCTACGTAATTCCTCGCGGCCTCAATGCCCCCTTCTCCTTAACGTAATGTTATCTGCATAGGCACCCACAATTCTCTGCTTCTCCCTTGCTCGTTGTTTGACCCTTTTTATTACTCGGGTCGTTCAAACATACAGAGGTGGCGGGCATAGTTCTTGGTCAGGCCTCCACCAACAGGCTTCCAGAGAAGGGGGAACATCCCATAAACAATGGTGGGGGGCGCCTAAGGAATGCCAGTTTTCCCCGCCAATTTTGAGCATGGTCTCAGAGAAGAGAGAAAGCCATGTGGGACTTCTAACTTGTACATGGGACACTCATGGGCGTGATATATATAAGTCATTCTATCTGAATGCCACTCTGATCATATTTCAATTCCCCCAACCTCACTCGTCGATTCGTTTTCGCATTTAATTATTATTGTTGGTCCCAAATGAGATTGAGATTTGAATTATATATATATATATATATATATATATATATATATATATATATATATATATATATATATATATATATATATATATATATATATATATATATATATATATATATATACAGTGATCCCTCGTTTATCTCCTGGGTGCGGTTCCGGGACCGACAGCATTAGG
Organism: Halocaridina rubra; assembly: GCA_037179515.1. NCBI lineage: Eukaryota > Metazoa > Arthropoda > Malacostraca > Decapoda > Atyidae > Halocaridina > Halocaridina rubra. The sequence continues at coordinate 48,890 of JAXCGZ010017011.1, forward strand.
TGAATTTCCGCAAAGTAGGATCACCCTATATGTACATAGGTATTTTACATTTATTTTTACGTTTACTGTATAAACCCTCCATGTACTGTTAACAAACCACCCTTTACTTTATTAATAACAGCGTGCAAGCGTAAATTTATATGAAAGTGATATGTAAACTTACCGTGAACGAGGTGGTAATGACATGGCATCGTCAAGAAGATTGCAGAAGGTTTCTTTCTTTTCTTTCTTTTGGATGGGATAGGATTGGTGGGGGAAGGGGAGAGGGGGGTAAAGGATGGGAAGGATTGGAGGGGTTAGCACGAAATTTAAGGAAGTAAGAGATAATAGAGAGGGGCAAACCCTCGTGCTAAGTTTTTGTTAGATATAATTTTACTGGCCCAATATGACTTTATTTAGTTATAAATTAGTAATGATGAGGAGGTTTTGGAGATTTTATTTAATTACTATACGTAGGTTCTGGTGGATGTCCTGAAAAAACCGGAGAAATTCTTTTCCACCAGGCATGGTCATTGATAAATTCGTATTCTAAAGTGTTCAAAGCATTAGTTTCTTGAAGAAAGAAGGTCACCGAGCGAACCATATTATCATCATGTTCTTGTGCGAGTTGCTGGAGTGCTTTCAGGTGTTCATACATGTCTGCCAGACGTTCGAGTGTAAGGCCAGGTTCTTCGATTTCCTCGTGGCTAAGTTACGAAGAGAATTGAATATACAGTACATATGAAAACCCTTGATCATAATGAAAAATATTGAAGAGGAGAGGCCAAGTATCCTATCAGTAATATTTTGAAATACAGTATACTTTGGACTTTTCACAAACTGGTCTCAATTCAGGTCAGTCTTCAGAAACCAATTGTTTTCCTTCTCCTTCTATGATGGAGGTGGATGGCATTGAAAACTGTGAAAAGGATACTAATTCTCCCCCAGTAGAGGAAATCTCTTGGAAATCAGACGTTAAAGAAAATCTGCAGAAGCCGCTTAAAATTAAAGAGGAGTCTGTTGAGGCAAAGGAAATGATACTGATGCTCCCCCAGTAGAGGAGATCTCTTGTAAATCAGACGTTAAAGAAGATCTGCACAAGCCGGTTGAAATTAAAGAGGAGTCTGTTAAGGCAAAGGAAATGATGCTGATGCTCCCCCAGTAGAGAAAATCTCTTGTAAATCAGACATTAAAGATCTGCAGGAGCCGCTTGAAATTAAAGAGGGGCCTTCTGAGGCATAGGAAACTGTTATCGAAAGAATCCCTGAAGCATAACATATTAATAAGCACAACGCGAACATGTGTGCATGTATATATATTTATATGTATATTTCTAACGCTGAACTGTTAACATACAGTCTAAAATGGTAGGAAAAGCCCATTAAATAAAGCAACGAATATATATATATATATATATATATATATTATATATATATATATATATATATATATATATATATATATATATATATATATATATATATATATATATATATATATATATATATATATATATATATATATATATATATATATATATATATATTCGTTGTTTTATTTAATGGGCTTTTCCTACCATTTTAGACTAAATGCTAAAATTCAGTGTTATTAATATACAGTGTGTGTATATATATATATGTATGTACCTACTTATTATTCTAACCTGAAAATTGTTATTCTATATCTGCTTCAAATTGTCTGCAGTAGTACTGTTGAAAAGTGAAACTTTTTTTTTTTTTTTTTTTTTTTTTTTTTTTGATGTTCACCCTTGAGGGTGAGCGGACCTTCGAAACGGAACTTTAATGATAGCACTCAACAAGGGCTATTGAAAATATTGTCACAATGATTACTCTTCAAGTACTCTTCAATTATTACACTATATTTTATTATTAATTACTTGCTATGATATTTTAAATTAATTGCAAATTCTATTAGTATGTTATTTATACATAACCACATAGATTGTAATGTTATCAACTGCAATATGACTGGGAGTGCCCATGTGCACATGTCCCCATGTACAGTTATCTGAATAAATAAAAAAAAAATATATATAAATATATATACATGCACACATATTCACACACACAATTGCATCTAAGGATTAGTGTGTAAGATAATGATCAAAATTAAAAAAAAAAAAATAATGATATTGGGAAATATGAGACTAATGCTAATAATAATACACATAGCAAAAGAAATAATCATAAAAAATAAGAATAATACCAGAATTGCATACAATGGTAACAACAATAACAACCAATACAATACTATTACTACTACTACTACTACTACTACTACTACTACTACTACTACTACTACTACTACTACTAATAATAATAATAATAATAATAATAATAATAATAATAATAATAATAATAATAATAATAATAATAATAAATAATAATAATAATAATAATTATAATAATAATAATAATAATAATAATAATAATAATAATAATAATAATAATAATAATAATAATAATAATAATAATAATATAAATAATAATAAAAAAATAAAAATAATGAAAATGATAATGATGATAGTTGAAAAAAAAATGAAAAACACACTGAAAAACTACTCTATGGTTGGGGGGTTTATCTGGCGGAATGACGTCATTGAGGCTGTGCTTCAGAAGTTTTATCAGTTATGTCAGGGATCCATTGCCCCCTAGATAAATTGATATTGTCCTTCATTTCAATGAGGGAAGATTACACACTTTTTTCGCTTGAATTGACAAGTGCTTTTGAATAACATAATAGCACCACTCCAATCAATACTATAATTTTTTTCGTTGATATGTGTAAAAAGTACCGAATTTTCTTGATTATAGCTCCTCTTTTGTTCAGAAACTCTCTGGGCTAGAGAACGACCTGTCTGTCCTATGTACACTTTCCTGCAATTATTACAGTTGATTTGATATACTCCCGCATTAACTTCTTTTTTGTTTTGGCTGACGTTAACTAATTCCTTTCTTTGGGTGATGGGAAAGTCAAAAGTGAATGGAGACTGTTAGCCAAAAGCATCATTTATGACGCCTAGCTTTTGGTGAAAAAGGAGAAGGATTTTGTTGAAATTAATCTCTTTAGGGGTCCAGAGTGAATTGCTAAAACCCTGTTTAGCTTTCTGTAGAGCTTCGTCTAGGAAAAAGGGAGGATAACAGAGTTGATCAAGCTGTGAATAAACGGTTTGAATTTTATATTCTAAGTAATTAGCGGTGCAAGTTCGGAGAGCTCTGAGAAATAGATTAGAAGCTATACCTAATTTCACTTTGTCTACGTGATAACTATAAAAGTGCACATAAGACACCGAATGGGTGGCTTTTCTATAGACTTTAAAATTATAATCCAGCGACTCTCTAACAATGAGAACATCAAAGAAAGGCATTTAGTCATAGTTTTCCCATTCCACTTTAAATGTAATAGATTGAACTAATCTATTTAGTTATATTAAAATCTCATCAAAGGTACCCCAGGCTCCATCCCTAAAACTAAAAATGTCATCAACATTGCTTAGTCTTATCATGTTGGGAGGTTTAATTTCACTCAGAAGCTAAATTTCAAAATACTCCAAATACAAATTAGCTAATATCGGAGACAGAGTATTGATTGGAGTGGTGCCACTATGTTATTCAAAAGCACTTGTCAATTCAAGCGAAAAATTGTGGAATATTCCCTCACTGAAACGAGGGTTAATCTCTATTTATCTAGGGTGCAATGGACCTCTGACATAATTGATAAAACTCTTCTGAAGCACAGCCTCAACGACGTCATTACGCAAGATAAACCCCCAACCATTGTAGTTTTTCATTGTGTATTTTTTTTTTTACTATTAACATTATTATTTTCATTATTATTGTTGTTTCTTCTTCTTCTTCTTCTTCTTCTTATTATTATTATTATTATTATTATTGTTGCTACTATTGTATGTATTTCTGGTATTATTCTTAATTTTATGATTATTACTTTTGCTATGTGTATTATTATTAGCATTAGTCTCATATTTCCCAATATTTTTATTTATTTTTATTTTTCACATTTATTAATTATCTTACGCATTTTTTATTCCTTATATCCACTTGCGTGTGTGAATATGTGTGTATATACATATTTATGAGTAAATGTTTTTCATATGCATGTGTATGAGTATGTATATGTGTTTTTGATTATATATATATATATATATATATATATATATATATATATATATATATATATATATATATATATATATATATATGATTGTGCATGTACATGTATATGGGTATGTGTGCACATATGTTTATATATGTATGCATATTTATAATTATGTTATTACTATTTTCATATATATTTTCATTATTATTTTTATTATTATTATTATTATTATTATTATTATTATTATTATTATTATTATTATTATTATTATTATTATTATTATTATTATTATTATTATTATTATTATTATCATTATTATTATTATTATTATTATTATTATTATTATTATTATTATTATTATTATTATTATTATTATTATTATTATTATTATTATTATTATCATTATTATTATTAATATTATTATTATTATTATTATTATTATTATTATTATTATTATTATTATTATTATTATTATTATTATTATTATTATTATTATTATTATTAATATTATTATTATTATTATTATTATTATTATTATTATTATTATTATTATTATTATTATTATTATTATTATTATTATTATTATTATTATTATTATTTATTTTATTATTCTTGTCATTTCTTCTGTTTGGTTTGTGTAATTTTGAGCTCATTGATCCTTTGTTTTTTTTTTATATTAAAGGGTTATCTAGTTACCGAACTATAATCGTAATTAGAGATTATCATATTCTTTTGTTAATGACTTATTAATGAGAATGTCGGTTTTCTTTGATTGAAGGTATTATTTCTTTTGGGTTAGACCTGTCTTACTATCTTTAATTGTTGATTCCCTCAGGCCTCCTGAGTCCTTTTTGTTTTTGCTCCCTCTTTCATTGTTATTTTACACTCACTTGTGCTTGACAAGGGGTCCAGTTAATATCCGAAATATAGCGTTATTTTTTATGTGTTGTTTCACTGATAGGTTTCTTTACCATATGATCAGACAATGATTCGATACACAGGTCAAAAAGGAACACATCAACCAATTCTTGCTTATTCAACTAGTAGGTTAAGTCTTATTTAGAACAAACATAATATCTTTGTAAACTGAACTCAAATTAGTAACAATAATGATAAAGATAGCATTAACATGCAACAAGGAAAACACTAATAACCAAAGCATCACAATTACTAGACATATTAACAAGATGACTGAATAGCAGTAACTACAAAAAGTATTGTAATAATACACAATTAACAGAATAGTAGAAATAACAAAGTAGGAAAAATCTCAGTATTTGTAATGAAAATGTATGGGGTAGCAATAAGTAGAGGTAAAATAGCAATAACAAGCAAAGTAGCAAATATAGCACCAATCGTATTCATATTGATCAAAATTACAATAATAACACCAGTAGTGATATTAAGCACAATCCTTCAATGATAATATCAATAGTAACTATTCAAAAAAGCAGCGCATAATCTGTAGGGAATTATCTAGACTCCAGATAATTCCCTGCATGGTTGAAGCACTAATTTCTGGGTCAACAGAACAGGTAGGCAGTCTGAAAATGACACCAATGCTCAAACTAAAGTTTCGATTGCAACTGATAAAAAAAGTATGTAAAATAACAAACCATCTATTAATATCTGCTAGCCTATTTTCGCTTCCATATACCTAGATAAAGGCAATTGCTACACAACAACTTATTTGAACAAAAACAATTGAATAGTTTTACTTGAACAAAATCAATATATAACGCTTCAAATAAAAAAAAGTTGGCAAAATTTGGGAAGACCAATACACTGCCGCATAGCAGTGAACAGTATTGAATTGCGGTAACAGAATATTTCTAATCTTTTCTAGTATATGAATGCAACAACTGCTGATTAGAGCTTTTAGCCCTTTTCAGTTTTGGTTAGAGTCCATGCTTGAATTCTTCCACTGTTGCAATGAGACAGATATTTTGCAAAGGTCTCTCTTTTGGTAGCCTTTTAAAGAACTTCATCCTTGCCTGGTTAAGCACTGCTCATAATACCATGCTTCCAAAACCCATATGGAGCCATACCACCCTTCAGTCCTGGCTCTAAAAGAATAACCAATCACCAGTTGGTAGATTTCATCTTGGTTGAAACCAATATGATCTCTGTATTAATTGTGGTGGCATGTAAATGAGCCAGGTTTCCCAGAATGCCAGAACTCTCTGTTTACTAAGTCAACCATGCTTCTTTGGTACATTTTGCTGGCTTCCTGTTGTTGCATAACTGCAGCTTGTCCATGAGGGAAAAGTATATCAATACCTGCGATTGGGGGTAATTCAACATGGTTTGGTTCACAACTAATGGCCCCCAGTACCCGGCGTAGTGGGGTGCGAAGAATCTCCGGGGATCATGTTGACTCCACTATTGGCTTGAGGGCAGACACGCCTGGTGGTGGTAATGGTTCTGCTCTTAACCTTGCACCTCCCAATAGATCTGCTTCTTTCACTCTTTACTATACTAACATTCGTGGGCTGAATTCTAATCTTTCGTCTGTGGAACAGCACTTGGGCACTTTCCTCCCTAACCTCCTCCTCCTATCTGAAATCCAGCTGTCTATACATGCTTCCACTGACCCATTCCAAATCTCTCACTATAATCTGTATACTCGTTTTCGTTCCAAAAGTGGGGTCTGTGCTTACTGCAACACTAACACTCCTACTGTGAGGCTCATGGACCTTGAATCTCCTGACTATGATGTTCTCTGGCTAAAAATCTATCTCTCCACTACCACTATCTTCCTTTCCTTCTGCTACTGTTTCCCAAACTCTACTGAGTTTGTGTCTTTCTTTGAATATCTATCCTCGTGCCATGAGTCCTTGCTATCTTCTCACCCACATGCCGAAGTTCTCTACATTGGAGACTTCAATGTATACCACACTGAGTGGCTTCATTCTTTTCACACTGATGTGGAAGGAAGCGAGGCCCTTGCTTTTTCTATAACTCATGATCTGGAGCAAAGTATCAAACATCCTACTCGCGTTCCTGATCGTCACGAACATGCTGCAAGCACTCTTGACCTAGTTTTTTCTTCTAACCCTTCAAACTACTCTTATTCTGTGCTTTCCCCTCTTGGTAAATCTGACCACTCTATGATCTTAGTCAATTCCATTTTTGCTCCCCCACCACCAATCCCTCCTACTCAGCGCCGCCTATGGCACTTTGAGCATACCCAATGTGAAAATTTGTGCATGTTTCTCTTTGACTTCCCATGGGATGACTACTTTTTTCGGCCCCGCAACCCTGATCAGGTAGCTCTAAAAGTTGCCGAGATCATGACCGCGGGAATGGAGGCGTACATCCCCTCTTCTGCAAAAACTTTCTCTCCCCCTTAACCTTGGTTTGACCATGCCTGCTCCATGGCTATCCAGACTAGGAATCAGGCTCACCGATCTTACCAAGCCTCTCCTTCTGATTTAACTCGCTCTGCTTTTATTATAGCTAGGAATCGCTGTACTGCTCAGATTCGAAGGTCTAAGGCTTCCTTTATAAGAAGGAAAGTTGATGACCTTAACTCCTCTCCCACTGACAAATGCTTCTGGTCCTTAGCCAAAAACCTCTCCAAAAACTTCTGTAACTCAAGCTTTCCCCTTCTCATTCGTTCTGATGGTTGTATAGCTTGCTCTCCCACTGACAAAGCCACTCTATTTGGGTCTCATTTTTCTGCCAACTCTTCTATCAACGATTCCAGTGCACCTGTTCCTCAGTCTCTTCCCCTCTCTAACCCTATGCCCTCCCTTATCCTTTCTTCACGCAATGTTCATAAGGTTCTTCGCTCGCTAAAGGCGAACAAGGCATCTGGTCCTGATGATATCCCTGCAAGGTTCCTTAAGGAGTTTGCAGATGAACTGGCTCCCGTGCTTTGTCGTCTTTTTTGTCTCATTCTGTCAACCAGTATCTATCCTTCATCTTGGAAGCATGCTCTAGTTCAACCTGTTCCTAAGAAGGGTGACTGCTCTATTCCTTCAAACTACCGACCTATTGCCATAACCTCCTCTATTGCTAAAGTTTTCAAAACTTTGCTCAATGCTCACTTCTTGAAACGCCTTGAATCCAACTCACTTATCTCCGATCACCAATACGGCTTCCGCAAGGCAAGATCCACTGGTGATGTCCTGTCCTATCTTATTCATGTATGGTCATCTTCTCTGAGGAACTATGGGGAATCATTTGTTGTCGCCCTTGATATCTCTAAGGCTTTTGACAGAGTCTGGCACAAGGCTCTGTTGGCCAAGCTCCCTGCCTATGGCTTTACCCCTTCTTTCTGTTCTCTGATTTCCTGTTTTCTTTTTCTGACCGTTCTATATCTGTAGTTGTTGATGGCACGACATTTAGCCCTTTCTCTGTTGCCAGTGGTGTTCCACAGGGCTTTGTTCTTTCACCAACTCTCTTCCTTCTCTTCATCAATGATCTTCTACAATCCCAATCTTCCTCTCGTCTTCATGGCTTTGCTGATGATTCTACCCTTCACTTTTCCTCTGCCTTTTCTTCACAACCTTCATCTGTTACTCGTAATCAATCTCATATCACTCTTTCTTCTACTCTTAACTCCGATTTGCATAGAGTATTTGAATGGGGCACTCAAAATTTAGTTAAATTCAACGCCTCCAAGACACAGTTTCTGGCTATCTCTTTATCTTCATTTCCTCCTGAAAACCCTATTGTCTTCGAAGCTAATAAAATCTACCCTCTTAAGTCTGTCAACATATTAGGAATCCATATAGCCTCTAACTTGTCTTGGAGGAATCACATTATCCAAATTCCTAAATCTTCATCTAAAAAAAATGGGAGTTTTGTTTCGTTTTCGTCATTACTTTTCCTCATTGCAGTTACTTAAAATTTACAGAGGTCTTATCCGCCCCTGCTTAGAATACTGCTCTCACATCTGGGGTGCTTCTTCCTTTACTTATCTTCTTGATAGGGTTGAATCTAAGGCAGTCAGACTCATTAATGATCCTTCTCTTACTTCTAACCTGGATTCTCTCTCTCTTCACCGTAAGGTATCTTCCCTTACGCTTTTCTATCGCTACTACTCCCATCGCTGCTCTGATGAGTTGGCGAGTTGCATCCCTCCTCCACCGCCGAGACCGCGTAAAACTCGCCAAGCGGCCTCATCTCACAGGTACTGTGTGGAGATTTGTAACTCACGGATTGGTCGGTGCAGCGACTGCTTCTTCCCATCTACCTCCAGACTCTGGAACTCTCTTCCTCCTTCTGTCTCTCCTAATTCTTATGACCTTTCGTCCTTTAAAAAGCAGATCTATCGTCATCACAGAGCCTAGTCCTTCATATCTCTGGGTCCTCTGTACTTTGACTTTTTTTTTTTGTCTGTCGTTTTCCTTTGTGCAACATTACCGCATCTCTGCCTTGCCCTTAACCTTTTTCTTTTCCTGCCTGTCAAGGTGTCACTCTCTTAAAAAAAAAAAAAGAGGTCTAGAACTGACAAGGTAAGCCACCTCTACTAATATAGTCTGCCAATGTAGAGTAGTGAATATTCTGTGATGGTAATCAGTTACTGCATAAAAGCCATTACGACAGCTCATGATCAATAATTCAACAACACCATTCATTTGAGATTTATGGGGTGTAATAAATTTCCATTCCAATTTCGTTCTAGATTTTGCAATTTCATCCTTAATTTGCAATTCATCCCATGATCTTATCCATTCTTCTAGCTTTTATTGAACACCAACGAAATTATGATACCTTTCACTCAGAATTAATGAATGCCATGAGCACAAACAAATCCTCTCCATGTATTAGAAAAAAATCCTTTGGAGGATAGCAGTCAACTAGGTCCAAGGATATAACACGAGTAGGAGTGCAGGTCACTAGCCTAATGCTTCCTTTAGTGATAGTGTTACATATCAACTTTATAGTAACAGATCCAAAGTGCGTCATGACTAAACGGTGTAGTTCAATGGTTTCCCTTAAAACTGGGAAGCTCTTCCATCTGCTGATTCTACAGAAGTCTACGTCTAGTTCTGCAAAAGTAACACTTAAAAAACAATCCTTTTAAATGATCTGGATCCTTCAAGACTATGGCTCTCATGTTTAAAAGCAGCAGCAATCCACCCTGTATCATTCATATCAGAGGCACAATGAACCCATCTAGCAAATGCTTCTACAAGAGAAGAACCCGTCATCAGTATTACAGGGTTCATCTGTTGTTCTGAGATGTGAAGCTTCTTTATCTTTACGTTGTAATCTTCCAAAGTTTCCCTTTGATAAGTCGCTTTTCTTGAGTTAACATGCATATCTCTGCTTTAATTATATTACACTCCAATGCCTCAGGAAACCCTGGCTTCCATGGCATCTCTGCACATTTGCTGCTTTCCTCTTTTACAAGAGGTTTCTCTCGGCAGTGTTTAATAAACTGAGACTCTGCATTTTCACATGTCTGAATATACACATAGTGTTGTTGGCTTAAGCCAACTACATCGGATGTATAGAGTTGCTGCAGACCATCCATTTAATTCAAGAACTGAATCCTGGCTTTGGCATGTAACCTGTTCTTTGGAATGTTGCCTTCGATAATGGTCCAGCCTAAAATGTTTTTTGTGGCAACTGTACATAGCTTTAGGTTAATTGTTGCCTTTACAGTTTCAAGAGGCATTGTAAGATTCTAATGATTATATCCAATCAGAATATCAATCTCTGATTCTTCTGTAGGTAATGTCCCTTTGGCTACGGCATAGGCAAATCAATACAACAGACTCACTAACATGATTATCTTAAAATTTCACAGAATCTATTTTTGTTTGTTTTTATATGATTGTGACACCAGGATGGGCCAAAAAAAATAAAAAAATATAAAACAGCCCTCATCGGGCCTGGGCACGAAGAATACATAAAGTAAAGAGAAACAGAGATGGAGAGTGTTACAATATGTTCACTGAAAAGAATAAGGATTACTCAAACAAATATAATGGAAATTTAATTTCACTATATAAAATGGTGATTTTGATAAGACCAGTTTAGTAGCTAATAAGTAATATGGTACTTTCTATGTTAATAGATAATATGATATTTTAGATGTTTATAAATAATATGATGGTTAAAAATAATACGATTTAAATCGTAGTAAATAATATGGTGGAGTGTGTTGACTGCTGCAGTCATGCCAGCAGAACACAGATGCAGGAGGTTGTAAAGCCCAAATTACACCTAAAAAATTTTCGGGGGGGGGGGTGATCTATCAATTAGAAAATCCAGGTGAGCCGGTTTAAAGCTGACTGGGTAACTTTTTAGCAGCTTCAAGCTAATTGGTTATTGCCCTTCCAGCTTACTTCAGCATTAACATTTAAATTAAATATATTAATATATCTAACTTGGCTATTATATAAAAAATACTGTATATGAATGCTGTAAGAAGAGGGAGAGGAGGGTTGGAGGCACTATGGGAAAATGCTGAAACAAATTCATGTGTAGGTACGTGTCAAGATACATACATCTACACACACACACACACACACACACCCACTCATCAGACAGGCACTTGATAAGGAGAAGACAGTGGTAATCTCAGGCATAATTGAATCCCAGGAGCCAACATGGCAGGGGAGACTTGAAGAAAATAAAGCTAAGGTTGTAGACCTGATAAGAAAGCTTGGAGTAGTATGTGGTCCTGAGGATATTGTAAACATACACCAACTAGGTAAATATTCGAGGGAAGGAAAGCCGAGACCAACAAAAGTAACCTCTGAGAGAGGGGAAACATGTAGGGAAATATTGTTGAGAAAAAAAAGTCTAAAAGACCTTCAAGAATGCAAAGAAGTGTTCATTAGACGATACAGAACACAGGAAGAGATGGGAAAGATCAAAAACTTGTTGCAAAAGGCAAGAAGGTTAAATGATGAGAGAAATGAAGAAGAGAAGAAAAATTTTTGTTACAGAATACTTCCAGACAAAGGGGAGATAAAGAAGATAATGACAGAAGATCAGGGGATGGGGCCTCATTAAGATTGTTATACACAAATGCTGATGGATTAGCTGGTAAGGCAGTAGAATTAAAAGATAGGATTCACAACAGTAAGGCAGATATAGTAGCAATTACAGAGACTAAGTTGAGTGAGGACATAAACAGTGTCACAGTTTTTCCTAAGGGCTTCAGAATACTAAGGGTTGAAAGATCTGAGAGGACTGGTGGAGGGATAGCACTGCTCATAAGTGAGAGGATTCAAGTTGAAGAAATAAACTTGGCTCTAGAAAGTGAGTTCAGGGAATTTCTTGTTGCTCGCATAAATACTGGGTCAGAGAGCATTATAATAACTGTAGTATACAACCCACCAAGGAACCAAAATAGGCTTGAAATTTATGAGGAAAGTCATATAGGTACTATTGAAGTCATAAACTCAGTTGTTAACATGGCACGGGAGAAAAAATGTAGGATTTTGATTATGGGAGACTTTAATCATAAGGAGATAGATTGGATAAATCTTGACCCACACAGTGGTGAGGACTCATTTGGGGCAAGATTCCTAGATTGCGTACAAGGGAATTTCCTACACCAACATGTAATGGAACCAACAAGAGCCAGGGGTGGGGATGAGCCATCACTACTTGATCTAGTGTTCACAGATAATGTGTTGGATATTGAAAATATTGAGTATGAACCACCAATTGGAAAGAGTGACCACTGTGTGTTGTTGATGGAGTATATCATTGAAGACATTCTTCCTGAGGGTAGAGGCACTGAGGACATGAGGAGGAACTATCCGAAAGGAGATTACATCAAAATGAATGAGCTTTTTGCAGTTATTGACTGGAGAACCTTATTTTACAACAAATCTGTACAAGAAATGTATGACATCTTTTGTGAGAAATATGGGAAGATAGTAGATTGCTGCATACCTGTCACCAAAGTAGGTGTAATTCATGCCAGAGAGAAATGGTTTGATAATGGGTGTAAAAGAGCTAAGGAGTGGAGAGACAAATGCTGGAAAAGGTATAGGAGGAGAAAGAACATAAATGCCTGGCAAACCTACAAAAGAGCAAGAAATGACTACCTAAGTAAAAAGAGAGAGGCAGAGAGAGATTATGAGAGGGACATCACCAGGAAGGCTAAAGAAAATCCCAAGCTTTTCCACAGCTTTATCAGAGGAAAATGAAGATAAAAGAACAGGTTTTAAGGCTAATGAGAGCGGATGGAAGCATCACTGAGACGGACGAAGAGATCTGCAAAGAATTGAACAAGGAGTTTCAGTCAGTATTTACAGTATAAAATACCCCACCCCCTCAGATTGCAGTGATAGAAGCTCAAGGGCCGGTATTAGAGAACATCAACCTTACAGCCACAGAGGTATGCAAGGCGCTGATGGATTTGGATGTTCATAAAGCTACAGGTCCTGATGACATATCCCCTCATGTGCTTAAAAAATGCGCAAACACAATATCAGTGGCACTAAGTATCATATTTAAGGAGTCACTGGAGTCGGGGGAGATTCCAAGATGCTGGAAACAAGCAAATGTGATACCTATCTTCAAAAAGGGAAGGAGGGACACGGCTCTGAACTATAGACCAGTTTCCTTGACCAGCATAGTTTGCAAACTTATGGAGAAACTACTAAGGAAACATATCTCTCTTCACTTGGAATCCTTCAACTTTTTGTCAGTGAGGCAACATGGCTTCAGAGAAGGAAGATCAACAGTAACAAACTTATTAGAATTTTATGATGAGGTAAGCCAAATCTTACAGGAAAGAGAGGGCTGGGCAGATTGCATATTGCTAGACTTCCAGAAAGCGTTTGACACTGTTCCACATGGGAGACTTATTAGGAAGCTGCAATCAATGGCTAGAATAGGTGGAAATGTCTTGGAATGGATAAAAACTTACTTAGAAGGAAGGGAACAGAGGGTTAGAGTAAGACACTCAGTGTCTGAATGGAGAAGAGTTAGTAGTGGAGTTCCACAGGGTTCAGTTTTAAGGCCACTTTTGTTCCTTGTATATGTAAATGACCTACCAGAGTCTGTAAATTCATTCATGAATATGTTTGCAGATGATGCAAAGATTGTGAAGAAAGTAAAAAACGAGAACAATGGTAGAGAACTTCAGGAGGATCTAAATAATCTGCATGAGTGGTCAGAAAAGTGGCTAATGAAATTCAATACCTCAAAATGTAAGGTAATGAGAATGGGTACAAGTGCAAGAAGGCCCAAGCTTGACTACTCGGTGGCTGGAGTACAACTTCAAGAGACAGAAAATGAGAGAGATCTAGGAGTAAACATACTGGCAGATTTGTCTCCAGAAATACATATAAATGGCGTAGTAAGGGCAGCATATGCATTCTTATCAAATGTAAGGGTAGCCTTCAGGCACATGGACAAGGAAATGTTCAGAAATATTTATGTAACCTATGTGAGGCCAAAACTCGAATATGCAGCCCCCTTTTGGAATCCGCACTTGAAAAAGCACATAGCTAAGCTTGAAAAAGTTCAAAGACATGCCACGAAACTGGTGCCAGAAATATGCAATCTCGGTTATGATGAGAGGCTGAGGGAATTAGACTTGCCATCACTCGAAGCTAGAAGAGTAAGGAGAGATATGGTGACAGTCTTTAAATTCCTTCATGGTTATGATAGAGTGGATAGGGATCGATATTTCGATATGGCTGGCTCTAGAACTAGAGGTCATAGTTTGAAGCTTCGTAAGAAAACTTGTTTGCAGGATGTAAGGAAATACTTTTTCAGTGTAAGAGTAGTTGATAATTGGAATTCGCTAAGCGAGGAGGTAGTTAATGCTATCTCAATCCATAGTTTTAAGGACAGGTACGATAAGTATCACTAAGTCTAAAAATGGAACCGATGAGGAGACGGGAAGATACGAGCTTTGGCCTCTTTCCCGTAAACACAATTAGGTAATCACAATTAGGTAATCACACACACACACACACACACACACACACACACACACACACACACACATACATACACATATATATATATATATATATATATATATATATATATATATATATATATATATATATATATATATATATATATATATATATATATATATATATATATATATATATATATATATATATATATATATATATATATATATATATATATATATATATATATATATATATATATATATATATATATATATATATATATATATATATATATATATATATATATATATATATATATATATATATATATATATATATATATATATATATATATATATATATATATATATATATATATATATATATATATATAAGCAAATAAATACATTAACATTTGTGTAAACATGATTCATATTTTACCACTAACCGGGACTCGAACCTAAGACACATAATTACTGTGCCAAGGAACTATCAACTACACCAATGAAGGCCTAAAAAAGAAACAAACCTTATAGCTTAAGCGCTATGCTAGATATGAATGCATTCCATCTGAATACCTTTTAGTTCATCTTACAACTTCTCCTAACCTCACTCGTGGTTTCGTTTTTCACATTTAACTAAAATTTCAGCTATATAGGTACTAATGATAATCAAATAAACACATTAACATATGTGAAATGAATCATATTTTACCCCTGTTTATTTGATTATTATTAATACCTATACAGTTGGGATTTGCATAAAATGCGAAAAACGAAACCACAAGAGTTGTTAGGCAAAGCTATTATATGAACAAAAACGTATTCAGATAGAATGCATTCATTTCTAGTATAGCAGTTAAGCTGTAAGGATTGTTTTTCCTTTAGACCTTCAGTGGTGTAGATGATAGCTCCTTGGCACAGTAATTAAATGTAGTAGGTTCAAGTCTCGGTCAGGAGTAAAATATGATTCATGTTTTCACATATACTAATGTGCTTATTTGATTAATATTAATATCTTATAGGTGGGATATGAATTAAATGCAAAAAGCAATACCACGAGTGAGGTTAGGAGAAGCTGTAATACGAAAAAAAAGGCAATTAGATGGAATGCATTCATTCCTAGTATAGCAGTTA
>JAXCGZ010017011.1:80000-90000 GCA_037179515.1 Halocaridina rubra
CTGCTAATGAATGCTGCTCTTGGAAAGGTCCAAAGTGCAAAGCCTTACAAGGGAAGAAGCGAATCTTCTGTGTCGGGACAGAAATGCGTATAAATGAGCTGTCCAAGTCTCAGGAGTGACAAGTTAACATCAATATCCAGCCTTTTGAGCGAGAATGTGAATGGTTTAAGGCACTGACAATATTAGCATATTTTCGGATTGTAGTATATTAAAAAAAAAATAGCCCTAACATAATAATTAAACAGAAGTGGAAAGCGGTATTACATTAATGCAACTATCTTCTATAAGTAACCAACAGCATTATTACACTATTAGAGATATATATAAAAAAAAAATTCTTTGCATTCATAAAGTTGTTACATTTCAAGTAATGGAATGTTCATCTTTAAAATATATTCCATTTCTGAAATAAAGCAAAATCTTCCAAGTGGAGACAGTATTCAAAGTAAGTAATATATCTGCATTATATTTTAGTTACAGATAGTCTTATATCTCTTTCATTATATTTTAGAAAAATTTTATTTTATTCTGTCTCTATCTGGCAGCCTTGTATCCTAGCATTCCTGAACAGGAAGTAATATAAGTGTTTGTGCAAGAATCATGTTTTCTCAAGTAGTTCTTTTGACAAGATAGGATACTTGGCGACCTTTTCTTCTTCTCTACATACACAAGCCTTCCTACTCTGAGACAGGCAGAGAAAAATAAAAATAAAAAATTCTTGAAAATTCTAATTCTCGTACTTTTTTTTACTCTAAAAAAAATAATTATGACCGACGAACTACGGCAGACATAGGGCTTGATTTTAGAAGTTAAATTTTTCAAGAAACTTAAAACTGCGTCCTCTGAAATCAATATTATTTACAAGTTATTTATGAGGAATCAGTACATATGCATTGTCTCTTAAGAGTAATTAATAATTATTTGCTACATACAGCAGGAGATTGTATAAGTGATAGTTTTCACCCTCCTTATATATACTAATTTCTTCTATCAACTTCATAATAATAATATTTGTGTAACTAACATGAAAATGTAGGAAAGGAAGACGGTGAAGCTTGCTGAAGTTATATAATAGCCCCTGCTAACTAACTCAGTAAAATAAGAGTCTACACTACAGGATGAATGATGTCAGCAGAAGTGTCTCTTCTGGAGAGAAGCCTGAATGGGGCAATACTTACTTCCCTACAGCTAATTTTAGCAAAAGAGGCAGGCATGGTTTGATGCAATAGCTTGTTATTTGGAGAAAGGCATATCCTAATTCCCTTATCCATAAAGGAATATTTAAGCTAAATATTTACTAAAATAGATATATTTATTCATTATCCATGAGAGGAAAGAGGTAAAGGGGAAGGATATTTTTCCCTATCAAAAAAGTATGCATTATCTATTTATTTTGACTAAATGATATCTAGCTTCCATATCAATAACGGGATAAGGAAAAATTGGATGGACAGGTATTTATCCTACCCATATTGAGATTGTTTTAGTTTTTCCTTTCGAAAAAATATTTTTACTTTTCTTAATTATATGAGTATCTATTAGTTTTTTTTTTTCATTTGGAAAAGGACACTCACTTTCCCAATTAAAAAATTATGCATAAGAAAATATAAAAATTATTTCAGTTTTTTCCATTAATGATATCTAAGCCTTTTATATCATAATATGCTATTTTTAGGTATAGAAGGAAAGAATATTAAATTATCAAAACATCTGTATCATCCTGAATGATAGTGGGGTAGGGTATTTTACCTCAGGCAGTTAACTGGCATCATGTTAGTGTCATCTTGAAGGCTAAAAGGAGAAAGTATTTCGCCCTAAGTAAGTAGTTAAGTGGACACATATCAATGTCATCTTGAACGATAAAGGGAGAGGCTATTTCACCCCGGATAGTTAACTGGGCACATTTTAAGAGTGTGAGGAAAGTCAAAAGTAATCCTGAAATACAGATGAAAAGGGTATTTTATACTAGGTAGTTAATTGGATAAATATCAATTCCATCTTGTAGGAGAAAGGGAAACGTAATTAACCACAGATAGTTAATTGAACGCATGCTAATATACTCCTGAAAGACTGGGGAAGGAATATTTTGTTTAACTGTCAACATTGCTATTTATGAATTTCTTACAGAAGAAAAATCATCCTGAGAGACAGAAATAGGATATGTGTCTTTAATACTTATGAAGGTTTTTTCTATGGAGATACTAAATGTTAGAGTTCATATATATATATATATATATATATATATATATATATATATATATATATATATATATATATATATATATATATATATATATATATATATATATACATATACATATACATATACATACATATATATACATATATATATATATATATATATATATATATATATATATATATATATATATATATATATATATATATATATATATATATATATATATATATATATATATATATATATATATATATATATATATATATATATATATATATATATATATATATATATATATATATATATATATATATATATATATATATATATATATATATATATATATATATATATATATATATATATATATATATATATATATATATATATATATATATATATATATATATATATATATATATATATATATATATATATATATATATATATATATATATATATATATATACATATATATACATATATATATATATATATATATATATATATATATATATATATATATATATATATATATATATATATATATATATATATATATATATATATATATATATATATATATATATAATATATATATATATATATATATATATATATATATATATATATATATATATATATATATATTATATATATATATATATATATATATATATATATATATATATATATATATATATATATATATATATATATATATATATATATATATATATATGTATATGATATATATATATATATATATATATATATATATATATATATATATATATATATATATATATATATATATATATATATATATATATATATATATATATATATATATATATGATATCTGACTTTTCTATGCCGAAAAGAAATGAATGAGAAGGTATGTAAATAGAATAGTTCCCTCTCCTATTCACTAAGCATTTATATGAGACATGGCATATCTTAAAGCGTATAAGGAAAACTATATGTCTTTCATACACATAAAATAATATTTAAAATTCTGTTTGCTACCTTTTATTCATATGTGCAATATGTATTTATTAATTTATTTATCAATATGTATATGCATTTCTTTTTTATTAAAATATCTTTGCAGCAGATTAATTCCACCTCGAATGGAGAGGGCCACGATGCAACAGAGATCAAAACACGTGCTTCCACATATTCTATAAGACAATATTCAACTTTTGTACATTTTGCAGCAGATATGTATTACCATTAGGTAGTAAAATATTAAAAGAGAATATAATCCAATTGAAACCTTTATCTCATTAACCTATAAATGAAGAACATAAATAACGATAAAAAGTATGTAAGCGCATTTAGAATTAAAATATATGATAAAAATATAGTAGGTAAGCAAACTATAATAAATAAAATAAAAATGCTATAAGCATCTGAACATCGAAATAGCAACAGTTAGAGGAAAGGTACAACAATGTAAACAATGTAAATGATGTAAGTTACTAGTAAAAAATGAGTGAAAGAAAGCTAATATGAAGTAAATAAGTAAAAGAAAAGTACATAATATATAAGTGAGGGAAAGAAGAATGTGTGATCTAAGCTGGGTGGTAAGGGGGGGGGGGCGTTAATTTTGGTGATCCATTATGCCCGAGAAGCTAAAAGGGATGATCATGGTGTATTCGCCTCTGGTGAATATTTAATGGTTTGTCTCGGACGCCCTCTTACAATACGACTGTTAGCATTTTATATGTATATATACAATATAAATAAAAGAATAAATAATGTGAAGCAAATAAAAATATAGAACAATTGATTAATCGTTCATTACATATCAAGATAAGCTTAAATATATAATTAAGTTAATATGTAAATAAAAGTATATACATAAGATATATAACGAAATAAATATATAAAGAAGTAGCATGATATTCTCCAATTTTCACTACAAAGGTGGACATAATTATAATTTTAAGAAGTAAAATTGCTTAATTTAAGATAGCTCCGTAGCAATTGCAACATATTCCATGCCAACTGCAACTTTGTTCCTTTAGCTGCACTGCAAAAGCAATGCCTTCCTCAGGAAGTCCAGAGTTTAACTCTCAGAATGTTTAATTTAGTTTTTCATTTGCCAAACACACTTGTGGATGTAAATGGAGAGGAAGGGACAGGTGTGCATGTGGTAGGCAATGACTATACATCACTAAATACGTAGAGATAGAGACCAGCATATGTATAAGATAATGCTTTGATGCATATAAAACCGAAGTTACATTATACTGTATTCAATATGTTGGTATTAGTTAGATCAGTTTCTTCCTTTCCAATAGTCACTGTCAGCTAAGTATTTTCAGAGAAATGGCTATTAGATGATTGATGTTAAGGAAGGGGCAGTATCTTTATGATTAAGAACTTCCAAAAGAGACATGAATATCACACTACAGTCATACCAGAATAAACAGCAAAGAGCTAATGAAACAATCCCCTATACGCGAGACTACAGAAAGAGACACGATACAAACCTCTCTTATCGCCGTCCACGCACAAGAGACTTCTCCTGGAGTGATGGCTCTTACAACCCTAGACACTCACCTAGGCATACAAACTTTGGGAAGGCCCGATCATACCACGGCACGTACTCAAACCAGCGTTACACATCCAACGGCAGGTACAGACACCAGGATCCATGGGCTAACCCCAGAACACACTACAATGATGAATTCCCAGCAGAATCACACAGTCGAAACTACAACTATGACTATGGATACCACCCCAATGAAACATGGTAATACCTCGTCTCCTGCTGTTGCTGTTACTGCTGCCGATGTGAAAGTTACTTGTAAATATAATGATAGATTATCTGTCGTACATATAAATGCACAATCTCTGTTATCCCATATACTAGAAATTGAACATATGCTTGTACAAGAAAATATTGATGTTCTTTGCATTAGCGAATCATGGCTGTATCCGTCAATTAATAATGCATTTATTAATATTCCTTCATATAATATTTATCGCTATGACAGTGGTAGAGGTGGAGGTGTATGTTTATTTGTTAAAAATTATTTGAAGGCCACTGAACTAAATCTTGAAACTGAGAAGCACGAAGGAGTGGAAGATAAATGGATCTCTGTCCAACATAAAAAGTTTCCTTCTATTATCATAGGCTGCGTGTACCGCCACCCCAAAGCCCCGGTAACCTCTTTTAGCTATATTTTGGACGTTTTTAAGGAGATAATTTTAAAAAACAAACCAGTTTTTATATATGGCGATTTTAATGATGATCAACTAAAAAGAGAAAATAAAATGAGTAGACTTATTAAGAATTTAAATCTAGAACAGATTATAAATAAACCAACTAGAATCACTCCCACTTCAGTTTCCCAAATCGATCTAGTAATAACAAACTCCAAACATATGATAACTAAGTGTGACGTAATGCCAAGCCCTATAGCAGACCACGAGGAAATTGTAACGTCCCTAAATATTCGCAAACCAAAGAGACAACCAATCTTTAAAACATTCAGATGCTTAAGAAATTATTCACAAGAATTACTTTGTAGTTTACTTATGAATGAAGTACATAAATTGAATGAAATTCTATATACCGATAATATAAATATACAAGTAAGAATTTTAACCAGTGTCTTATCATCATGTATAGATCGATGTGCACCACTCGTGACAAGAGAAATATTTCGTCCCCCCGCTCCTTGGATAACAGATGACATAAAAAACATTATGAAAGAAAGAGACAAACTACAAAATGAAGTAAAACTACAAAGAGATAATATCCCTTTAAGAGAAAACTTTACAGAGCAAAAGAAACAAGTAAAATCATTATTAAGTAACAGTAAGAAACAGTATTACAAAAATGAATTTCAAAATGCTAAAGGCAATATCTCTGATACATGGAAAATTGCTAAAACCATGCTTTCCAATAACTGTAATAAAAGTAGTAACATATCAATTATACCCGATGAGGTAGATGTAAGTGCTAAAGCAGAAGAGTTCAATAATTTTTTCGCTGAAGTGGGGAAAAAACCTTTGAAAAAACAAAAAAAAGAAATAATAAATGAAATCAATAATAGTAATGGTGGTAATAATAATGATGATGGTAGTAGTAATAATAATAGTAATGTTGATAATGGTGTAAATAATAATGATGGTGGTAGTAATGGTAATGATAATAGTGATGATGGTAGCAATAATAATAATAATGTTAATCTTGAAGAACATAGTGCATTCAATAGAAGTAATGATGTCTTTAACCCTACTACAGTAGATTGTAATACAGTAATCTTAGTAATAAAAAATCTGAAAGACTCCAATGCATATGGATCAGATGGAATTTGTTTTCGTTTTATTAGAGATTCATTATTTGTAATAGCATATTATCTGCCGGTAATAATCAATACTTCCATAGTTACCAATATTTACCCAGATTTATGGAAAAATCCCCATGTAATTCCTGGTTTTAAAAATGGAAATCCTGACGACGTCTCTAACTATAGACCAATCTCTTTACTACCAATTTTATCAAAGATACTTGAAAAGATTGTTGCAAATCAGTTAAGTGAGTTTCTTGAAAAAAACAAACTTATTGCAAAAAGTCAACACGGTTTCAGGCCAAAATTATCAACTGAAACTGCCTTATTGAAAATATCAGATGAAATATACAAAAATATAGATAATAAGAAAATATCATTGCTACTACTACTCGATCTTTCTAAAGCTTTTGATAGTGTACACCATACTATTTTATTAGAAAAATGCAAAAAAATGAACATTGACCCAAGCTGGTTCGAAAACTATTTAAAAAACCGCTACCAGTCAGTCAGAATAAAAGATGTAGTTTCAAGTCGCAAGAAGGTATTGTTTGGGGTCCCTCAGGGATCGATCCTAGGACCTATACTTTTTCTAATATATGTAAACGATCTAGTAAAATATTTACCTAACTGTTATGTCATTCAATATGCTGACGATACTCAAATCTTAATTGAAGGAGAAATTAATGATTTAGAATATATTATTCGTAGAGCAGAAGAAATTTTGTATATGGCTAAACGTTACTTTCTAAAAAATGGTCTGTTACTTAATGAAACTAAAACCCAATCTATTCTTATCGGATCCAGACAATTATTATCAGAAGTTGATGACAATCTTCATATAAATTTTAACGGTAATATCATTAAGCCAATGAACTCGGTAAAGAACCTAGGTGTCTATTTTGACCGTTACATGAATTTTGAAATGCATATAGATGAAATTTATAAAAAAGTAATGGGTACTCTAATATATCTAAATAGGGTAAAAGACTCATTTGAAACATCAACTCGTATAATAATTGTCCAGTCCTTAGCTATGAGTTTAATTAATTACTGTCTCAAAGTTTGGGGATGTACAAATAAGACTCAATTACAAAGAATACAAAAGTTACAAAACTTTGCAGCACGAGTGGCTGTTGGCAATGTAAGAAAATACGAGCACATCTCTCCTGTTTTAAAAAAGATCTAGAATGGATAAAGATTAGAGATAAATATGTTTTTGATATATGTACCTTTGTTTTTAATATACTAAGAAACAATCTTCCTGATTGCTTGTATAATTTTTCTACAGTAAGCTCAGTTACCGGGTTAACTACCCGTCAAGGGGAAGATTTATTAGTACGAAGGTCTAAAACTGATATTGGCTCAAGAGATATAAACATTCGTAGACCTCATTTATATAATCAGCTTCCCATAGAACAAAAAAATGCTAGTTCAGTGCATACTTTTAAATATAATCTTAAGAAGTTACTCTTAAAGGAAGATTTTACTTGTAATTTTTAATGGTTCACTCATCTTTATGATTTGTTTGTTTTAGTATGTCTATATCGTACACCACAGATGTCTATCTGGAATATATATGTATCTTATTTGAATACCCAATGTACTTTGGAAATAAAGGTTTATTATTATTATTATTATTATTGTCAGCTAAACAGGCTCAGAGCGCAGTCATTTTAATGACTGGAGTAGAGAGTGGAATTAGCAGCTTCTGGAGATGGTATTCGAGAAAGACTAAAATTACTCAGGTGTATAATCGCTTTCATGAATAATCCTACTTCATTTAACATTTTCTTTTAAGGAAATTAATCTCACCTCCATAGTAACATATGCTGAGAGACTTTTTCAAGAACACAAATGAAAAGTCTGTTTGTTTGTGTTGTTTTGCTTACTATGAGGATATTCTAAGGAATGAAAGAATTATTTTGACACAGAATTTACTCTCAGTACTTAACAGGTTCCTATTAAGGAATACTTAGCATTGTCTGATAAGGATTTTTAATGAAGATAGGTCTACCGAGAGTATTTAATGAAAATAAAGCAACTTGGCGAATTAGTAACCTCAAATCAGCGCCCGTCTATTTGCCGAAGCAGAGGAGACTGTTGGTATCATGAATAAGGTTATCCGATCATAAAAAAAAGAATTTGGTCATAACCAAGCTCGTGTTTCCATGAAGCTGCTTGATTTGTTTGTTTTAGTATGTCTATATCGTACACCACAGATGTCTATCTGGAATATATATGTATCTTATTTGAATACCCAATGTACTTTGGAAATAAAGGTTTATTATTATTATTATTATTATTGTCAGCTAAACAGGCTCAGAGCGCAGTCATTTTAATGACTGGAGTAGAGAGTGGAATTAGCAGCTTCTGGAGATGGTATTCGAGAAAGACTAAAATTACTCAGGTGTATAATCGCTTTCATGAATAATCCTACTTCATATAACATTTTCTTTTAAGGAAATTAATCTCACCTCCATAGTAACATATGCTGAGAGACTTTTTCAAGAACACAAATGAAAAGTCTGTTTGTTGTGTTGTTTTGCTTACTATGAGGATATTCTAAGGAATGAAAGAATTATTTTGACACAGAATTTACTCTCAGTACTTAACAGGTTCCTATTAAGGAATACTTAGCATTGTCTGATAAGGATTTTTAATGAAGATAGGTCTACCGAGAGTATTTAATGAAAATAAAGCAACTTGGCGAATTAGTAACCTCAAATCAGCGCCCGTCTATTTGCCGAAGCAGAGGAGACTGTTGGTATCATGAATAAGGTTATCCGATCATAAAAAAAAGAATTTGGTCATAACCAAGCTCGTGTTTCCATGAAGCTGCTTAATATCAGCGTGCCGATCTGAAAGCTGAAAAAAAGTCCGTATAAAAAAAGGATTGGAATTATATATATATATATATATATATATATATATATATATATATATATATATATATATATATATATATATATATATATATATATATATATATATATATATATATATACATACATACATACATATATATATATATATATATATATATATATATATATATATATATATATATATATATATATATATATATATATATATATATATATATATATATATATATATATATATATATATATATATATATATATATATATATATATATATATATATATATATATATATATATATATATATATATATATATATATATATATATATATATATATATATATATATATATATATATATATATATATATATATATATATATATATATATATATATTCATGATGCTGGTAATTTCTGAAAACCAATATGAAAAGTGGAAAAACTGCCCATAAAAAAAAATTTAATATTTTTTTAATTTAGAGTGAGTAATTTAAATAAAACCCTTATCATTGCAGAGTACTGGTATCAGGAAGGGTATTCAGTAATAAAACTATGTACCCAAATCTACCATCAAGTCTTTCTGATGCTGGGAAAACAGCAT
>JAXCGZ010017011.1:97500-105000 GCA_037179515.1 Halocaridina rubra
TATCATATTGGTAAAAACTGAAAATAAATTAGATATATATTAATGCTTAATATAATTTCATAACGTTCTGCGTTGAAAGAACTTTTCATAGACCAGCTGCATATTCGAGTTTTGGCCTCACATAGGTTACATAAATATTTCTGAACATTTCCTTGTCCATGTGCCTGAAGGCTACCCTTACATTTGATAAGAATGCATATGCTGCCCTTACTACGCCATTTATATGTATTTCTGGAGACAAATCTGCCAATATGTTTACTCCTAGATCTCTCTCATTTTCTGTCTCCTGAAGTTGTACTCCAGCCACCGAGTAGTCAAGCTTGGGCCTTCTTGCACTTGTACCCATTCTCATTACCTTACATTTTGAGGAATTGAATTTCATTAGCCACTTTTCTGACCACTCATGCAGATTATTTAGATCCTCCTGAAGTTCTCTACCATTGTTCTCGTTTTTTACTTTCTTCACAATCTTTGCATCATCTGCAAACATATTCATGAATGAATTTACAGACTCTGGTAGGTCATTTACATATACAAGGAACAAAAGTGGCCCTAAAACTGAACCCTGTGGAACTCCACTACTAACTCTTCTCCATTCAGACACTGAGTGTCTTACTCTAACCCTCTGTTCCCTTCCTTCTAAGTAAGTTTTTATCCATTCCAAGACATTTCCACCTATTCTAGCCATTGATTGCAGCTTCCTAATAAGTCTCCCATGTGGAACAGTGTCAAACGCTTTCTGGAAGTCTAGGAATATGCAATCTGCCCAGCCCTCTCTTTCCTGTAAGATTTGGCTTACCTCATCATAAAATTCTAATAAGTTTGTTACTGTTGATCTTCCTTCTCTGAAGCCATGTTGCCTCACTGACAAAAAGTTGAAGGATTCCAAGTGAAGAGAGATATGTTTCCTTAGTAGTTTCTCCATAACTTTGCAAACTATGCTGGTCAAGGAAACTGGTCTATAGTTCAGAGCCGTATCCCTCCTTCCCTTTTTGAAGATAGGTATCACATTTGCTTGTTTCCAGCATCTTGGAATCTCCCCCGACTCCAATGACTCCTTAAATATGATACTTAGTGCCACTGATATTGTGTTTGCGCATTTTTTAAGCACATGAGGGGATATGTCATCAGGACCTGTAGCTTTATGAACATCTAAATCCATCAGCGCTTTGCATACCTCTGTGGCTGTAAGGTTGATGTTCTCTAATACCGGCCCTTGAGCTTCTATCACTGCAATCTGAGGGGGTGGGGTATTTTCTACTGTAAATACTGACTGAAACTCCTTGTTCAATTCTTTGCAGATCTCTTCGTCCGTCTCAGTGATGCTTCCATCCGCTCTCTTTAGCCTTAAAACCTGTTCTTTTACCTTCAGTTTTCCTCTGATAAAGCTGTGGAAAAGCTTGGGATTTTCTTTCGCCTTCCTGGTGATGTCCCTCTCATAATCTTTCTCTGCCTCTCTCCTTTTACTAAGGTAGTCATTTCTTGCTCTTTTGTAGGTTTGCCAGGCATTTATGTTTTTTCTCCTCCTATACCTTTTCCAGCATTTGTCTCTCCACTCCTTAGCTCTTTTACACCCATTATCGAACCATTTCTCTCTGGCATGAATTACACCTACTTTGGTGACAGGTATGCAGCAATCTACAATCTTCCCATATTTCTCACAAAAGATGTCATACATTTCTTGTACAGATTTGTTGTAAAATAAGGTTCTCCAGTCAATAACTGCAAAAAGCTCATTCATTTTGATGTAATCTCCTTTCTGATAGTTCCTCCTCATGTCCTCAGTGCCTCTACTCTCAGGAAGAATGTCTTCAATGATATACTCCATCAACAACACACAGTGGTCACTCTTTCCAATTGGTGGTTCATACTCAATATTTTCAATATCCAACACATTATCTGTGAACACCAGATCAAGTAGTGATGGCTCATCCCCACCCCTGGCTCTTGTTGGTTCCATTACATGTTGGTGTAGGAAATTCCCTTGTACGCAATCTAGGAATCTTGCCCCAAAGGAGTCCTCACCACTGTGTGGGTCAAGATTTATCCAATCTATCTCTTTATGATTAAAGTCTCCCATAATCAAAATCCTACATTTTTTCTCCCGCGCCATGTTAACAACTGAGTTTATGACTTCAATCGTACCTATATGACTTTCCTCATAAATTTCAAGCCTATTTTGGTTCCTTGGTGGGTTGTATACAACAGTTATTATAATGCTCTCTGACCCAGTATTTATGCGAGCAACAAGAAATTCCCTGAACTCACTTTCTATAGCC
Organism: Halocaridina rubra; assembly: GCA_037179515.1. NCBI lineage: Eukaryota > Metazoa > Arthropoda > Malacostraca > Decapoda > Atyidae > Halocaridina > Halocaridina rubra. Next base: position 99,780 of record JAXCGZ010017011.1, read on the forward strand.
AAGTTTATCTCTTCAACTTGAATCCTCTCACTTATGAGCAGTGCTATCCCTCCACCAGTCCTCTCAGATCTTTCGACCCTTAGTATTCTGAAGCCCTTAGGAAAAACTGTGACACTGTTTATGTCCTCACTCAACTTAGTCTCTGTAATTGCTACTATATCTGCCTTACTGTTGTGAAACCTATCTTTTAATTCTACTGCCTTACCAGCTAATCCATCAGCATTTGTGTATAACAATCTTAATGAGGCCCCATCCCCTGATCTTCTGTCATTATCTTCTTTATCTCCCCTTTGTCTGGAAGTATTCCGTAACGAAAATTTTTCTTCTCTTCTTCATTTCTTTCATCATTTAACCTTCTTGCCTCTTGCAACAAGTTTTTGATCTTTCCCATCTCTTCCTGTGTTCAACTGAACATGTAAGTACCTTATACAAGATTCAAACAAGTTCGATTGATTACTCTCGTTAGGGAACGCTAGCAATAAGTATGATTACTCAGTGAATTCAGGAAGTTCAGTTCTTGAGTTAGTACTGCAGTACTGTTGGACTCGCAGGTTGTCCTTAATATGCCTGCCATTTTTTCCGGCTGTTTATTGTATTCTATCATAATGAGTGACGAAATGCAAGGCGAATCCTTCCAATAGGAAAAGGAAATGGTATGTGCAGTCCTTTATGGAAGAATGGTTGCAAGATCCAGAATTGAAGGATTGGCTTCAGCAAGATAAAAATGATAAGGAAGCCAGCTACTGTAAATGCTGCAAAGTTACCCTAAAGAGTGCAAATAAATCCATGCTTCTGAAACAAATATTCTGTGAAACTTAAAAAATGCTTTGATGTGGCTACGTCTGGTGTTGATATTACCTCGGTTCATTGAGAAAAAAGCTCAACAGAAGGTGAGACTCGGAGGAGGAATTCTTGTTGTGATCCGCATATAAAAATAAGTAGAATACCAATATATTTCAATTTGAACTTGATATTTTGAAAATCTGGGTTTTTATTTTGAATCTGTTTTTTTTTTTATTTTGAATATGGGTTTTTTGTTTTGAATGTTTTTGTTTTGGGGGGGGGGCCTGATATGGGGTTTTTCTGAAAATCTCATTGGCACCCTGCCTAGAGGCCCTCAACCCCTCAAAATAAATCAGTGGCGTTGTAGATGCGTAGATGCGTGCGTGTGGCTTGTTGAGCTTCCCAGCGTCCCTTCTGTTGTCATTTTGCTTCGTTTTTTCTTGAAGTTTTGCAGTATCTGATAATGCAAAGATGCCCAAGTAGAGTGCAAGAGCTTTTGCTTTAGCAGAGAAAAACAAGAGAGCAGGTCAAGCGTGAGCAAAGGCGAGCAAAAAAAATGAAAGAGGGGGAGACGATGGCAGCAGTCATCAGCTGATCCCCCCCACACCACAAAGCTCGTCTCTCGCGCTCTCCACACCATCACCCTCATGTCAAATAATTATAAAAGTTGCATTATTTTTCATGTATAATGAAATATCTAGCAACACCTGTTCATATTTTATATATTATGGACATAAGCTTTATGCAGGGGGGGAGGGGTGAAAACACAACATAAACTTACTTTCAAAGCACGTTTCCCCTAACTTTTATTTTCTACAGGAAGTTTTTACTCTCACAATTCTAGCTTAATTTGCATTATTTTTTTTTTAATATAAACTTATAGTCTTTTTTCCTAAGTTTTTAGGTCCATTTGGTCTGTAAGTTGAATATTTAAATTTTGGTGAATTTATAGTGTAAGCGCGCTGGAAAATTTTTCAAGGGGTGATGTCATAAGCATAGTATAACAAAACCATTTGACTAATGAATGAACCTAAATTTTAAAATTATGCCCAATTCTTTCCTTAAAAAAAAAAAAAAAACAAGGCAAAATTCCAAATAGCTATCGAGTAGATGCACTTGAAAATTTGCCTGATTTCATATATATAATTTTTTTTATTGATATAATTCTACCAAAATTTATCTTCATAGTCACCATGATATACACAACTTCTAATTAAAAAAAGTGCATCATAGCACAGATAGAACAAAAAAAGTACCCTAAAGCGTACCTACACTCTGCTTAAACTTTCCTCTAATATGATGAAAAGCTTAAAGGTTCAATACTAAGCAGATAAAAGAACTAACTCAGAAATATTAAATCATCAGTTCCTCAGTTCACTAGCAATGTAGAAGATTTTTATCACTGCTTTTTATCTGTTTTTTGACCGATATAAATGATTCGATATACATTACGTGATGTAATTTTCTCTCTCTCTCTCTCTCTCTCTCTCTCTCTCTCTCTCTCTCTCTCTCTCTCTCTCTCTCTCTCTCTCTCTCTCTCTCTATATATATATATATATATATATATATATATATATATATATATATATATATATATATATATATATATATATATATATATATATATATATATATATATATATTCTTAAAAAAAATCCGTTTAGATAAACCATATATGTCCATTTCATTTTATGTAGAATGAAAAAAATATTATGATTATTTCGGACTCTCTCTCTCTCTCTACTCTCTCTCTCTCTCTCTCTCTCTCTCTCTCTCTCTCTCTCTCTCTCTCTCTCTCTCTCTCTCTCTCTCTCTCTCTCTCTCTCTCTCTAACACATCATGCACGCAGATACATATGATTCATTTTTTATTTCCATTAAAACAGTAAAGAGAATACACACAACCAAACACAAACACACATTTGCACACAATTTTGTGTTCAAAATCTGACTGCTGTATAAGAACGAGATGAAATATGGACAGTTACTGATTTTTTTCTTATGTCTAAAAGGTGTAAATGCTCACAAAGAAGCATATGAAAAATCATACAAAATACAGAATGTCCATATAATGAAGTAACACTGCAAAGACACACTCACAACGAAAATATGATGAATGAAGAAAAGACAAACGTTAATAACATTTTAATAAGATTAAAATTAAAACATTTTGAGAGACTCGATTCTGATGCGATTATAACACCAATAAAATTCTTGTCTTGATTTTCTCGACCATGCCATGGTCAGCAGTAGAAGAATATGAAATAAAATAACCTTTTAATATTACCTAGGCATGATCCCTGCCTTAGGTGCCACCGCCGAGGGCTGGAAGGAAAAGTTTTATGTTCTATGTGTGCTGCTATGTCTCTTTTCGCATGGAGCATTTCTACTTCTCACATACCCAGTTCGGGCCTAGCTTGGGTCTTGGTAGCTTTTACTATATTCATCTCGGACTGCTGATTCTCAATTGCTTCTTGGAAACTACTCTTGATCTTGGCAGCTTTTCTCATAGTCATTCGAAATCACTGTTTCTCACTAGTCTCCTTGGGGACTACTATTAATGTGGTATAAAGTTTTACTGCTGGGTAACGCGTTTTTATATATCATTCCTTTCCACTGATCCGGGGTTGTGTCATGCACCGGTTTGCTACCCCAGTTGCTGGATTATGATCTATCCTTATAGGTAATACATGGCTTACACAGATATATTTTCCTTATTTTCCTTATGTATAATAGAAATACAATAACGCTGAAGGTTAAATTTTTTTATGAGTGTGACAACGAGACAGGCAAGAGAACTTCCCTCATCAATAAATGCCCGGGCACGAAGAAAACATTAAGAGGAAGGGAAAGAAAGAGGATAAGGGCAAGGCAGAGATGAGGTAATGATATACAAAGGAGGGGCAAATTATCAAACATCCTACTCGTGTTCCCAATCGACACGAAAATGCAGCCAACACTATTGACTTATTTCTTACTTCTAACACTTCAAACTACTCATATTCTGTGATTTCTCCTCTTGATAAGGCTGACCATTCTGTGATACCAATCTCTTCCATTTTCGCTCCCCCTCCAGCAATCTCTCCTACGCAGTTCTGCCTTTAACACTTTTGTGAGTATCCAATTTGAAGATTTGAGGAACTTCCTCTTTGACATCCCGTTGGATGACTACTGCTTTCAGTCCCGCAACCATGATCAGTTACCTCAAAAAGTTACCAAGATCATAACCTCGGGAATGGAGGCATGCTTCCTATCCTCAATGAAAACTTTTTCTCCCTCTATTCTTTGGCTTGACTCTGCCAGCTCCATGGCTATTCAGGCCAGGGATTGGGCACACCAGTCGTACCAGTCCTCTCCTTCTGATTTAACTCGCTCTGCTTTTATTGTAGCTAGGAATCGCTGTACTGCTCAGATTCGAAGATCTAAAGCTTCCTTTATAAGAAGGAAAGTTGATGACCCACTGGCAAATGTTTCTGGCCCTTAGGCAAAAACCTCTCTAAAAACTTCTGTAAATTTAGCTTTCCCCCTCTCATTCGTTCTGATGGTTCTATAGTTTGCTCTCCCTCTAACAAAGCCACTCCTTTGGCTCTCATTTTTCTGCCAACTCTTCCGTAAATGATTCCAACGCACCTCTCCCTGAATTACGTAACCCTATGCCCTCCCTTATCCTTTCTTCATGCAAAGTTCACAAGGTTCTTTGATCACTAAAGAAGAACAAGGCATCTGGTCCCGATGGTATCCCTGCAAGGTTTCTTGAGGACTTTGCAGATGAACTTGCACCCGTGCTTTGCCGTCTTTTTCACCTCATTCTCTCAACCAGTATCTATCCTTTATCTTGGAAGCATGCTCTTGAGCAGCCTGCTCCTAAGAAGGGTGACCGCTCTATTCCTTCTTACTACTGACCTATTGCCCTAACCTCTTCTATCGCAAAAGTTTTTGAAACTTTGCTAAGTGCTCTCTAGAGTCTTGCATGTACCTCACTTTTCTACAATTACCAGTACGGTTTCCACAAGGCAAAATCCACTGGTGACCTCCTGTCCTAACTTACTCATGTATGGTCATCTTTGAGGAACTATTGGGAATCTTTTGTTGTCGCCCTTGATATCTCTTAGGCTTTTGACAGAGTCTGTCACAAGGCTCTGTTGGCAAAACTCTCTGCCTAAAGCTTTACCTTCTTCCCTCTGTTCTCTGTTTTCCATTTTTTTCTTACTGTTTTATATCTGTGGCTGTTGACGGCACAACATCTAGCCCATTCCCTGTTACCAGTGGTGATCCAAGGGGCTCTGCTTTTCACGTATTCTGGTCCTTCCCTTCATCAATGATCTTCATCAGTCCTCATTCCTCTCTTCTTCAAGCCATTGCCGACTATTCTGCCCTTCACTTTTCCTCTGCCTTTTCTTCACAACCTTCATCTGCTACTCGTAATCAGTCTTGCATCA
>JAXCGZ010017011.1:110000-155000 GCA_037179515.1 Halocaridina rubra
ATAAAAGAGGTTAGGGCAATAGGTCAGTGGTTTGAAGGAATAGAGCAGTCACCCTTCGGAGGAACAGGTTTCACTAGCGCATTCTTCCAGGATGAAGGATAGATACTAGTTTAGAGAGTGAAGTGAAACAGATGGCAAACCATCAGAGCTAGTTCATCTCTTAACTTTTTAAGAAACCTTGCAGGGATACCATCGGGACCAGATGCCTTGTTCGTTTTTAGCTAGTGAAAAACCTTATGAACTTTGCTTGAAGAAAGGATAAGGGAAGGCAGAGGGTTGGGGAGGAGTAAAGATTGAGGGTTAGGTGTGCTGGAATTGTTTACGGAAGAGTTGACAGAAAAATGAGAGCCAAAGAGAGTGGCTCAGTCAGAGGTAGAGCAAGCTATAAAACCTTCAGAACGAATGACAGGCCGAATGCTTGAGTTACGGAAGTTTTTGGAGGGGTTTTCGTCTAAGGACCAGAAAACACTTGTCAGTGGGAGAGGAGTTAAGGTCATCAGCTTTCCTTCTTATAAAGGAAGGCTTCGATCTTCGAATCTGAGCAGTACAGCGATTCCTAGCTACAATATAAGCAGAGCAAGTTAAATTAGAAGTTTAGGCTTTTTCAACTTGTGTGCCTAATCCCTGGTCTGAACAGTCATGGAATAGGCACGATCATACCAAGGATTAGGGGGCGAAAAAGTTTTCATTATGGATGAGATGTATATCTCCATTCCCAAGGTTGTGATCTCGACAACTTTTATGGTTACCTAATCAGGGTTGTGGGATTGAAAGCAGCAATCATCCCATGAGAAGTCAAAGAGGAGTTACACAAATCTTCACATTGTGTGTATGTTCAAAATGCCAAATGCGGAGTGGAGTAGGAGGGATTGATGGAGGGGGAGATAAAATGGAAGAGATTGAGAGGACAGATATTCATGGAAAGAAACAATGCTAGTGGAGTTTAGAGAACAGTAGCAGAAGCAAGGGAATATAGTAGTAGTGGAGAGATAGATTTTCATCCAGAGAACATAAAAGCCAGGATATTCAAGTTCCATGAGCCTTGCAATAGGAGTGCTGATGTTGCAGTAGGTATGGACCTAACCTTTGGAACGAAAGCGAGAATACAGATTATAGTGAGAGATATGAAACGGGTCAACAAAAGCGTGGCTCGAGAACTGGAATTCAGAGAGAATGAGGAGGTTAGGGAGGGAAGCACCCAAGTGCAGTTCTACAGACAAAAGATTAGAGTTCATGCCACAAATAATAAATCTACCCTCACGCCAGTAGTGGAGTCAACAAGATCCCCGGAGATTCTTAGCACCTCTCTATGCCGGGTACTGGGGGCCATAAGCTGTGGACCTTCCAAAAATATAGCAATAATGAGGAAAAAGAGGGCAAAAAGAAACAGATATGAGGAGTGCTGTGACTTTTCAAATGCAATGGGATAGCAAGAGATATAAAATGAATACACCAGAATATTCGGCGTATATGTAGGCATAAGGAAAGAACCGTCCTGAAGGAACACTCAACCCGGAGCTGTCTGTGCCAATCCTAGTTGAATCCGTAATACCGTCAGTCATAGTATTTCAATGGGCGGATGGTGCCATGTCCAACCAACTCTGCATATATATATATATATATATATATATATATATATATATATATATATATATATATATATATATATATATATATATACATATATATATATATATATATATATATATATATATATATATATATATATATATATATATATATATATATATATATATATATATCTGCAGTTGTTGATGGTGCAACAACTAGCCCTTTCTCTGTTACCAGTGGTGTTCCACAAGCATCTGTGTTTTCACATACTCTGTTCCTTCTCTTCATCAATTATCTTCTACAGTCCCCATATTCCTCTCTTCTTCATGCCTTTGCTGATGATTCTACCCCTCACTTTTCCTCTGCCTTTTCTTCTCAACCTTCATCTGCTACTCATAATCAGTCTCGTATCACTCTTTATTCTACTCTCAACTCCGATTTACAGAGGGAATCTGAGTGGGACACTCAAAATTTAGTTAAATTCAATTCTTCCAAGACACATTTTATGGCTATCGCTTTATCTTGTTCTCCTCTTGATAACCCTCTTGTCTTCGAAACTAACGAAATTTACCCTCTTAATACTATCAAAATATTAAGTATCCATATGGCCTCTAACTTATCTTGTAGGAATCACATAATCCAAATTTATAACTCTTAATCCAAAAATTTGGGGGTTTTCTTTCGTTTCTGTCATTACTTTTCCACTTTACAATTACTTAAAATCTATAAAGGTCTTATCAGTCCCTGCTTAGAATACTGCTCACACTTCCTGTATGCTTATTATTATACTTATCTCTTTGATAGGGTTGAATCAAAGGCAGTCAGACTCATTAATGATCCTTCTCTTACTTCTAATCTGGATTCTCTCTCTCTTCTCTGTAAGGTATCTTCCCTTTTTCCTTTCCATCGCTACTACTTCCATTACTGCTATGATGAGTAAACGAGTTGCATGCCTCCCCCACTGCCGAAGCTGCATAACACTCCCCAAGCAGCTTCATCTCACAGGTACTGTGTGGAGATTTGTTGTTTGCGGATTACTCGGTGCAGTGACTGCATCTTCCCATCTACCACCAGACTCTGAAGCTCTCTTCCTCTTACTGTCTTTCCTAATTCTATGACCTATCATCCTTAAAAAGGCGAACCTATTGTCATCTCAGGCCTTAGTCCTCCATATCTCTGGGCCCTCTGTTCTTGGACTTTTTTTCTATCTGTCGTTTTCCTTTGTGCGACATTACCTCATCTCTGCCTTGTACTTAACCTTTTTCTCTTCCGTCTTCTTGGTGCTTTCTCGTGCCCGGAACTATTGGAAAGGGCAGTTTTTACCTTTTCCGGTGTCACACTCGTGTGTATATATATATATATATATATATATATATATATATATATATATATATATATATATATATATATATATATATATATATATATATATATATATATATATATGTATATGTATATGTATATGTATATATATATATATATATATATATATATATATATATATATATATATATATATATATATATATATATATATATATATATATATATATATATATATATATATATATATATATATATATATATATATATATATATATATATATATATATATATATATATATATATATATATATATATATATATATATATATATATATATATATATATATATATATGTGAGTGTGTGTGTGCTTCTTTTTGTATATATATATATATATATATATATATATATATATATATATATATATATATATATATATATATATATATATATATATATATATATATATATATATATATATATATATATATATATGTTTTTTTTTTTTTTTTTTTTTTTTTTTTTTTTTGAGTGTTGTCCTGAAAACTTCAGGCCAACAGGTATGACGTCGCAGAGAACCCTTAGTTTTGGTTGTGCTTTCTCCATCCCAATGAAAATAAATAAAATGGTTTTAGAGATGTACATTTGCTTGTTTATATTTATTCAATTTTCTATTTTTGTAATCTGACTCCCTTGCTCTTATTATTTAATTTTCTTTTATAAAAAAAAGGGGGGATACTATTTATTTTGTATGCAGACGCTGATTTTTATTTTTTTTTTTCGTATTTTGATCATGACTTCGTCGCTGAATATTATATGTATCTATATTTTGTATTTATAAAGTGTTTAGATTTCAGTAGTTTATTGTAAGGGAGGCACGCTGATTTAACAGTTTCTAGCTTGGTAAGGTAATGATAAATAAGTTATCTAGGAATATTTCTTAAGTCATTTGTAACCCTTTTGAACACTAATACACTCTTGATTACAGATGGAGAATTTGCCACACTTTTTTTCCCCGACTCTGAGAAAGAGAGTCATGGCCAAAAAAATTCACTAAAACTGTGAAATACCAGCTTAAATCTACCCATCGCCTATCAAGATAAGTTTAATAAGTTAAAATAAAGGTGATATGGTAGAGTGTTGATGTATACCGTCTGAAATATGTATATATGGTAAAGAATACCGTCTGATATATGTATATATGGTAAAGAATACCGTCTGATATATGTATGTGTTTGTGGTAAAGATACAATACCCTAGGCTGTCATATGAACAATAGATTATCCTGGCCTATCTTCTCCAGACTAGGCCTCAATGCTATCCTATCCTGCTTGAGCTGGGATGCTTCTGTTGCATTGTGTTTTGGGTGTCAATAATATTTTCAGTAATTTGTGACATTTGATCTTGTTGACTTGTGGCCTACATAAGTGTGTCAAATATTGTGATTTTGGCTCAGTAGATGATTCTATGTTTTGTAGTCTAGAAAGGAACACTAAGCCTAGGCTACAATGGTTTATTGTGAAAATATTATATAATTTCAAGTTTTCCTTAGCCTTGCTGCATTTATGTTGTTAAATACCTCTTTATATTTGCAACAACATTATTTTTGAAGGACAAAGTGTCATTTGATATAATCGAAGTTATTATTTATTAGTTATTTTTTGTATGCCAATTATAAATTGTTTTCTATTACATTATATGATATTTTATATATAATGTGTAATTTTTATCCCAGTAGCCTAGTGTAAGTAGCATAGACCATTCATTTAATATATGCTCACCATACCCTTGAAATTTAAATACGGTCCATTACATACTAAAGATTCCTGGGCTATTCCTAGAAGATATAAAACCTGATGCCCTCAAAATATTTTTGAGATGTTTGACTCTCCAAAAAATAGTATGCAAGGTGTATTGATTCTGAGAGAGGGAGCGGAATCTCGGATACGTGTTGCCTAGTTCTTTAGTTTGAGCCAGTAAAGGACTAGAGTGTTCACCACACTATACTTACAAATTTTTTCTGGTCCTTCGAACCGGATGTTCTGGTTCACTGATTTATTTCAATATTATAGTGTATTTTCCTATTTGTTATTTTATGATCTTGGTCTTTGTCTTACACTGCTACTGCCTGTGTTGATATATTTATTTTGGCCATCAGACGGTACTGCATCAACACAACTATAATCTGCTTGCCTCTTATCGTTAGGCACTTTGAAAGTTAGCATTACCACATGGAATGCTGTTGGTTCAAGTATAAAATTCTTATACATTGTGTATTTTTGTGCTTATTGTAGTTTTGTGTTATTTTGGTTGCATTTATTTGATTGATAAATTTGAATTTGTGTACCTAAGCTACTCAATTTGTCACAAACAGATACTAATCTCTTGGTAATTGATAGTACCCCTGACTTGCGAGTCAGAAGTAACAACATATTTATTTGTCAAACTGAAATGCTAAATGATGTTTTCACTTCTGTCACAAGTATTGTTAGTGACCCTAATGTGTCAATTTCTTCCTTGCAATTAGCATACTTTGAGCTTAAAACGCAATATGACCTCTATTTAGATATTTGGTGTAAATATGAATCATACATTATAGATGACACATCATTTTATTTGTCAGCTAGTCGAGAGTTTCGTCATCTTAAACGTGAAGCATTTAAACTCTTAAACCAAGTTTCACAACTTAAAGATGACAAGTCCAGTGTGAGCACTGTACCTATACCCCCTCGTACTCCTCCAGTGAACTCGCTTCCAATGCCTAAGCTTTCTCCCATAGAAATCCCAAAATTTTATGGTGATGTCTCAAAGTGGTCAGCATTTTGGGACATATTTAGCTCTTTGGTTGATACTCGTATTGATTTGGATGATGTAGTCAAGTTCACTACTTTACGCTCACATTTATTGGGTAGAGCCTTTAAAACTATTGAAGGTATTCCTGTAACACATGCTAATTATAAAGCTGCAGTACAACTTTTGAAAAAACAGTTTGGTAGATCAGACAGATTGGTTACGCAGCTTGCAAGAGAAATACAGAATTTGCCAGTACCACGTCATCAACATGACGACCTTCTAGAGTTTAAATTAGCATATGAAAATTTAGTTCTACACTTGGAAAATTTGGAACCTCAGTATACTGATAATAAATTCTTTTTAGAAACTCTAGTTAGTAAATTGCCAGGAGAAACTTACCGTGCATTGGCAAACCGCTGTAAGCGCACAAAATTTACATATGAGCAGTTGTCAGATAGACTTTCAGAGATAATAGAGCTTATGGAATTGTGTAAAGTGCAACCTCAACGTGGTAGCCGCAAAGCTGAGGTTGTTTCTAAGGTTGTAGTTGAATCTGATCCACAGTATAATAAGAAAAATAAGTCATTACAAAAGGCAAAAAGGAGTCAACATACTAAGTTGCGCAATCCTGAACAATCAGTTAAGTCTGTTGTTATAAATACACAGTCTGGTATATCAAACCAAAATGTTTCTTGAGTTTTTTGTGGCAAAAATCACAGTTCTAAATACTGTACAGATTATCAAACTTTTGACAGTAGACGAAATCGAGTAAGAGTGCTTAACCTTTGCTTTATTTGTTTAAAATCTGGACACAGAGCCAGTGATTGTAGTAGAAAATTTGAATGTCGTAATTGTAGCTCAAATACTCATCATACTTTTATGTGCATTAAACTTTGTCAAAAACCACAGAATCCTACACGCCCTGTAACTTCAATTTCACCTGGTTTTAATGCAAATAGTAATTTGAGTTCCAATGCTATGGTAGGGAGCAAATCAGAGTCTTCCATGTTTGAAAGAAATACACAAATACCTACCTCGACTCAAGCATCACAAAATGTAGGTACTGTATCTGTTTCCGAACCTAACTCAAATGCTCAAGCTTGCTTTACTGATACAACTGTACATGCTCTCAACACAAATTCTTCTCATTCATTGTTAGTTACTTCATTACCTACAGCAACCATACAACTGTCTGGTGGTGGTTTGCGAAGAATCACACGTGGTTTTCTTGACATAGGTTCACAATGCACTTTCATTCAGAGAGATCTTGCTGATGAACTTAAATTACCTGTTATATATCATGTTGCTTTATCGGTTACTCCTTTTGATAGCGAAGTTAAACATTTGTATTGCGATGTAGTAAAAGTTCAAGTTCGTTTGGGTTGTACCCGTGTGACACATCGAGCACTCACCCACGACAGTGTAAACACTTGCATACATATCCCAGGTCTTGTTAGAGTTGCCAACATGTTACGATCTCACATCATTAATCTTGCCGATGATTATAAGACTGATGTTGTAGCAGGTATTGGGTAAATAATTGGGGCAGATAATTATAGTAAGTTTGTCAATTCTCAACACAAGTGTGCTAACATACAACTACTTTCCTGTAGTGCTGGGTCAATAATTTTTGGACCGTTACCTCAGTGGGCTTCTCAGTTGGTGGATCACACTGATCAATCTATGCATATGTGTCATACAGTATGTGTGCGTATATATACACCTGTTGTAGAAACAGAGTTTTACCAGATTTCCAATCTATGGAAACTGGATACAATAGGTATTGTTCCTGAGACTTATTCTCCTGAGGAGAAATTGACGTTAGAGAAGTTTGATTCCAGTATACAGTATGATGTAGACACACATCAATACTCTGTAGATTTACCTTTTAAGTCAGACTTGCTGCGTCCATCTTTAGGCTATCGATAAGCATTCGGACAACTCATGTCTCTTAAACGTTCTTGGAGCACAACCCAAAGCTGTTTGAACAATATAATTGTATATTCTCTAACTATCTTTCTCTCAATTTTATAGAGCCAGCAAATGAACAGTTACATGGCCATTATCTTCTATACCATGGAGTTCGGAAAGATTCCTCTACCACTCCCCTACGCATTGTATTTAATGCATCCACTCGTCAGTCATTAGAAGAGTTATCATAGAATTCTTGTTTGCTTACTGGTCCATCATTGACCATCAAACTCATGGATCACCTAATAGGTTTTCGAACTAACCCCTTTGCTTATATATCAGGCATTTTGAAAGCCATTCTCAGAATTGGAATTAATGAAAATCATCGTGATTTTACCAAATTTCTTTGGTTTAGAGACTACCCTACAGGAAGTAGATACTTATCGTTTCAAAGTAGTTTTATTTGGTGCAACATGTTGCCCATTCCTGTTTGTTGCAACGTACTCTTATTCATCACTTACAGACTCACACCAATCCTTTGGCTGAACATCTTATACCTAATTTTTATGTGGAAAACTTTTCCCGCACCTACAAATCTGTAGAACAAATATTTAATGAATACCCCATTATTAATGAAATTCATTTAGATGCAAATATGCCACTTCAGACATGGATTAGCAATGTTTCTTGTTTCAACTCGTCAATTGATGCAGATGTCTCAGAGCAAAGTGTTAATGTTCTTGGCTTCAAATGGAATATTGTAAATGATGTCCTCTCTGTTAAACCTAGTAGTCAGATTGAACAGAATCTTGAACAGGATAACGTTTTTTTCAATGAACCAAAGAGCTCACCAAGGCATGAATGTCTTAGTAAAAGAAAGGTGGTATCATTGGTTTCTTCCTTGTTTGATTCTTTAGGATTTACTAATCCATTAATCATTAGAGCTAAGATTTTTATCCAAAAGCTATGGAGTTTGAAACTTTCTTGGGACACTCCTCTTGAAAGGGAGTTGTGTGTTGAGTTTTATGAAATATGCAAAAATATTTCTAAGGCTCCTAATTTTAATTTTCCACGCTATGCAGTTATACCAGGTAAATGTGAATTACATGTATTTTCAGATGCTTCCAAGAGAGCGTATGGATTTGCTACCTATTCAGTTTGTTTGGAATCTCAGATATCATGTTTGATATTATCAAAATCTAGAGTAGCTCCTGTCAAGGAACTTACTATCCCTAAGCTGGAGCTCACAGCCTTGAATTTTGCTAGTAAATTTGCCTCCTCTTTAATACAAGTTAGTAGTCTCGGATTTGTTTCTTGCACCTTATGGTCAGATAGTCTTGTGTCCATATCATGGGTTAATAATAACAAAAGTACTGATGTGTATGTGCACAATCGCGTTAGCGAGATAAGAGAGAGAAATTGGAAAATTAGTTTTGTTCCCACCAAAGATAACCCTGCAGATATACTTACACGGGGAATCACTTTCAGTCAATTATGTAACTCCAGCTTATGGATGTTTGGTCCTGATTGGATTACTAATCTCTCAGACTATCCTCATCAACCTGACCTTGAGATAGAAAATGTTGCTGTTAGTGAACTTTTAGTTGAGCCAATAGTAGTAGAACCAGTCATTCCCTGTTTGGACGTATCTCAATATTCATCTCTACCTAAGATTGTAAGAATTATTCAGATTGTCATAAATTTTGTTCAGAGTTTCAAGAGAAAAGTTACTGTATCATTGTCACCATTACATTTATTAGTTAAGTTTGCTCAGCAAGAGCATTATCCTACACTGTTACAGTATTTAAGTGATGGTAATTCGTACCATGTGTCAAGTGACATAGTCAATTTTGTAAATCAACTGGGTTTATATCTAGATTCTAATAACTTGATAAGGACAGTGGATGTTTGAAAAATGCATCAATGTCAGATAGCATGAAAAGACCTATCCTCCTACCCCCAAAGAGTGCCTTAACTAAATTGTCAATTCAACAGTGTCATGAAAAAAATCACCATGCTGGTGTTAACACTGTCATTATGCAATTGAGATAAAATTTTTGGTTACCCCAAGCAAGACGACACATCAAAACTGTCGTTCATTCTTGCATGCATTGTAGGAAATTGCTTCGTGTTCCTCTTACACTACCCTCAGCACCTCCCTTACCTGCTGAAAGGGTGACATTTAGTAGGCCATTCCAGTGTGTTGGTGTCGACATGACCGGCGCTTATGAAATTTATGAACAAGATCCTGATGAGGAAGTACCTATACGTAGTAAGGCCTATGTATGCTTATTTACTTGCACTGCCACTCGAGCCGTGCATGTAGAACTTCATACTTTGACCACCTCTAAATTCCTTCTTGCTTTTAGACGTTTTTGTGCATTCCATTCTGTTCCATAGATGATCATTAGTGATCATGGTACTAATTTTCAAGGGTGTGAAAATTTTCTTAGACGAATTAGTGATGAACCAGAGGTTTTAGATTATTTGAAAGGTTTGTATCTTAAATGGAAATTCATAACCCAGCGTTCGCCATGGGAGGGCGGATTTTATGAACTGTTGATAGGGGTAGTAAAAACCTCCTTGAACAAGTCTATCTGTCATAAAAAACTTAGTTTTATTGAGTTACAAACAGTCTTGTGTGAGATATGTACTATTGTAAATTCCAGACCTTTAACTTACATTTCAGATTCTCCTGATAGTGAATACTTAACTCCTAATCATCTGGTTAATGGGAGAAACATTGTAGTAGCACCCCCTCTGAATGAGTTTGTGGATGGGGACATTCCTTATTTAGAAAATGACCAACTTAGAGTTCAGTACTCCGTTCTTTTAGCACTATTGAAAAAGTTTACTAAAGTATGGGTAAATTTGTATTTGACTTCATTAAGAGAAAGACATTATGGTAATAAAGAAAATTTTACTGAATGTCCTCTCAAAACTGGGGATATAGTTCTGGTAGATCTAGACAATGCTCACCGTAATTTGTGGCCCATGGGACGAGTAGTTAAACTGTTTTGTGGGCATGATGGGCAAGTGAGAAGTTGTCAAGTAATGGTTAAAAATGCACTGTATGAATGTTCACTCACTAAGATTGTTCCTTTGGAAATTACTGCTGAGGAGAAAATCCCTGTTACAGATTCAGAAACAGAAAGTGAACTGCCTCTCAGGCAGAGACAACTTAGAAAGGCTACAATCAGTGCTAATGAAAAACGGAAAGTATTAATAGAAAAAGATTTTTTGTAGTTTATTTTCAGTTGAAATACCACTAGTAGTTGTTTGATAATTGCAAGTTTGGTAAATTTATTTATGCTATTTTCAACGTTTTGTACTTATGATTTTTAGATGAATTAGCAGTGCATCACTGTAATCCATTAATGACCTAACCTTTGTTGGGGGAGAGTGTCCTGAAAAGTTCAGGCCAACAGGTATGACGTCACAGAGAACCCTTAGTTTTGGTTGTGATTCCCAATCCCAATGAAATAAATAAAATGGTTTTAGAGATGTACATTTGCTTGTTTATATTTATTTAATTTTCTATTTTTGTAATCTGACTCCCTTGCTCTTATCTAATTTTTTTTTTTTTATAAAAAAAGGGGGATACTACTTATTTTGTATGCAGACATTGATTTTTTTTTTATTTTTTTTTATTTTGATCATGACTTCGTCGCTGAATATTATATGTATCTATATTTTGTATTTATAAAGTGTTTAGATTTCAGTAGTTTATTGTAAGGGAGGCACGCTGATTTAACAGTTTCTAGCTTGGTAAGGTAATGATAAATAAGTTATCTAGGAATATTTCTTAAGTCATTTGTAACCCTTTTGAACACTAATACACTCTTGATTACAGATGGAGAATTTGCCACACTTTTTTCCCCGGCTCTGAGAAAGAGAGTCATGGCCAAAAAAAACACTAAAACTGTGAAATACCAGCTTAGATCTACCCATCACCTATCAAGGTTAAGTTTAATAAGTTAAAATAAAGGTGATATGGTAGAGTGTTGATGTATACCATCTGAAATATGTACATATGGTAAAGAATACCGTCTGATATATGTATATATGGTAAAGAATACCGTCTGATATATGTATGTGTTTGTGGTAAAGAAACAATACCCTAGGCTGTCATATGAACAATAGATTATCCTGGCCTATCTTCTCCAGACTAGGCCTCAATGCTATCCTCTCCTGCTTGAGCTAGGATGCTTCTGTTGCATTGTGTTTTGGGTGTCAATAATATTTTCAGTAATCTGTGACATTTGATCTTGTTGATTTTGTGACCTACATAAGTGTGTCAAATATTGTGATTTTGGCTCAGTAGATGATTCTATGTTTTGTAGTCTAGAAAGGAACACTAAGCCTAGGCTACAATGGTTTATTGTGAAAATATTATATAATTTCAAGTTTTCCTTAGCATTGCTGCATTTATGTTGTTAAATACCTCTTTATATTTGCAACAATATATTTTTGAAGGACAAAGTGTCATTTGATATAATCCAAGTTATTATTTATTTTCATTTTTTGTATGCCAATTATAAATTGTTTTCTATTACATTATATGATATTTATATATAATGTGTAATTTTTATCCCAGTAGCCTAGTATAAGTAGCACAGACCATTCATTTAATATATGCTCACCAGACCCTTAAAATTTAAATACAGTCCATTACATACTAAAGATTCCTGGGCTATTCCTAGAAGATATAAAACCTGATGCCCTCAAAATATTTTTGAGATGTTTGACTCCCCAAAAAATAGTATGCAAGGTGTATTGATTCTGAGAGAGGGAGCGGAATCTCGGATACATGTTGCCTAGTTCTTTGGTTTGAGCCAGTAAAGGACTAGAGTGTTCACCACAAGTGTCACACCAGGACAGGTAAAAACTGCTCTCATCAATAAAGGCCTGGGCACAAAAAAGCGTCAAGACGAAGCTAAGGGAAAAGGTTAAGGACAAGGCAGAGATGATGTAATGTTACCAAAAAATCGACAGACAGAAAAAAGTATTCAGAGTACCAATGACCTAGAGCTATGGATGATTAGTCCCTGAGATGACGATAGAGCAGCTTTTTGAAGGAAGATATTCCATAAGAAGTATTAAAGACAAGGAGGAAGAGAGTTCTATAGTCTGAAGGTAGATGGGAAGGGGCAGTCGTTGCACCGACCAATCCGCGAGCTACAAATTTCCATGCAGTATCAGTGAGATGAGGCCCCTTGGCGAGTATTATGTGACCTCTGCAGTGGGGAAGGGATGCAACTTGCCAACTCATTAGAGCAGCGATGGAAGTAGTAGCAATAGAAAAAAGAATGCGATGATACCTTATGGCGAAGAGAAAGACACTCCTGATTATGAGTAAGAGAAGGGTCATTAATGAGTCTGACTGCTTTAGATTCAACCCTATCGAGGAGATAATTATAAGAAGAAGCACCAGTTGTGTGAGCAGTATTCTAAGCAGGGACGGATAAGACCTTTATAGATTTTATGCAACTGTAAAGAGGAAATGTAATGTAAAAAACGAAACAGAACCCCCAATTTTTTGGATGAAGATTTAGATATTTTGGATTATGTGATACCTCCAAGAGAAGTTAGAGGCTATATTGATTCCTAATATGTTGAAAGACTTAAGAGGGTAGATTTAGCTAGTTTCGAAGACAATAGGGTTATCAGGAAGAGATAGCCAGAAATTGTGTCTTGGAGGCATTAAATTTAACTACATTTTGAGTGCCCCACTCGGTTACCATCTGCAAATTGGAGTTGAGAGTAGAAGAAAGAGTGATGCACGATTGATTACGAGTAGCAGATGAAGGGTGTGAGGATAAGGCAGAGGAAAAGTGAAGTATGGAATTGTCAGCAAAGGCATGAAGAAGAGAGGAAGATGGGGACTATAGAAGATCATTGATGAAGAGAAGGAACAGAGTAGGTGAATGAACAGAGTCCTGTGGAACACCACTGATTAAAGAGTAAGAGATAGATGTCGCACCATCAACAACTACAAATATAAAACGGTCAGAAAGAAAACTGAAAATCAGAGAACAGAGAGGAGTAAAGCCATAGACATGTAGTTTGGCCAACAGAGCCTAATGCCAGACTCTGTCAAATTCCTTAGAGATATCGGACGACAATGGATTCCCCATAGGTCCTCAGAGAAGATGACCGTACATGAGTAAGATTGGAGAGGAGGTCACCAGTGGATCTTGCCTTGCGGAAGCCGTACTGGCGATCGAAGATAAGTGAGTTAGATTCAAGGCGTTTCAAGAATCGAGCATTAAGCAAAGTTTCTAAAACTATAGCAATAGAGGACATTATCGCAATAGGTCAGTGTTTGAAGGAATAGAGCGAACTTCATTCTTAGGAACAGGTTGAACTAGAGCATGCTCCCAAGATGAAGGATAGATACTGGTTGACAGAATGAGGCAAAAAACACGGGAAACCATGGGAGAACTTCATCTGAGAACTCCTTAAGGAACATTTTAGGGATATCTTCGGGAACAGATGCCTTGATCGTCTTTAACGAGCGAAAAACCTTATGAACTTTGCGTGAGGAAGGATGAGGGATAAGGGATGATATAGGGTTAGAGAGGGGTAAAGATTGAGGGACAAGTGCACTGGAATAGTTTATAGAAAATTGGCAAAAAAATTAGAGCCAAAGAGAGTGGCTTTGTCCGTGGGAGAGCAAGCTATAGAACCATCTGAACGAATGTGAGGGGGAATGCTTGATTTACAGAAGTTTTTGGAGAGGTTTTTGGATAAGAAGTAGCAGCATTTGTCAGTGGAGAGGAGATAAGTTCATCAACTCTCCTTCTTATAAAGGAAGCCTTAGACCTTCGAATCTGAACAGTACAACGATTCCTAGTTACAATAAAAGCAGAGTGAGTTAAATTGGAAGGATTGGCTCGGTAAGATAGGTTTGCCCGATTAGCAATGGAGGAGGCACGGTCAAATCAAGGTTTAAGAGGAGAGAAAGCTTATGTAGAAGAGGGGATGTACGCCTTCATTCCCGAGGTCATGATCTCGGCAACTTTTAGGGCTACTTGATCAGGGTTGCGGGACCGAAAGTAGTAGTTATCTCATGGGAAATGTAAGAGGAAGTTGCGCTCAAAGTGCCATAGGAGGAAAGCACTGAATAAGAGTAGTTTGATGGGTTAGAAGTAAGAAATAGGTCAATAGTGTTGGCTGCATATTCGTGTCAATCAGGAACACAATTAGGATGTTTGATAATTTGCCCCAGCTTGTGAGTAATATAGAAAGCAAGGGTCTCACTTTCTCTCACATCCGTGTGAGAAGAATTAAGCCACTTACTGTGATGTACATTGAAGTGTCCAATGTAAAGAACTTCAGCATGTGGGTGAGCGAACAGCAATCACTCAAGGCACGAGGACAAATATTCAAAGAAAGACTCATATATATGTACGAAGGACAATTTCGAACGTCGTGTTTATGACGGCTGACAAGAAAATCTAAAGATTTGCTAGTCTAATCAACAAAGTACTTGCCAAAATCTTTACATGGAATCATATTTAATATCAGAAGTGAAAGCAGAGCTATTTTTAATCAACATATTCCGAGAAGTATATTCATATATGAAATCTAGACTGATAATTAATGTTGTTTGAGTCTTGACTAAATTTTGACATCAGTGGACATTGAGAATAACTGAGATATCATTGAAATTTTAAACTACATTATTATCAGATTCTAGGAATTATGCATTTTGTAGCACTGAATAAGTAATTTTAGAACCATTTGGGATAATAAAGGAACACACAAAGAAAATAATCCAATGCGACCAATCATCACTTCTGAGGGATCCATCACCTATAAACCTGCAAATCTGGATAAAGAGTTGTCAACCTTATTGGATACTATTTCGGGGGTCTCATTATCAATTCAATTGACCAGGTAGAAAATTTAAATTTTGTTACTTTTAGTCCCAATGTGCAGTTAGTAATTTTTTATATTTGTTCCCATTTTACAAAAGGACCAATAGATTCAGTTCTTGAGTATCAAAATAATGAATTTGTTAATCATGAATTACCTTTACCCTCGCATTGATTTATTTCTCAAACAAAACCGAGATCAATAATTTGCTTTAATGGTGAATTTTAAAAAAAAAAATTTGGTATAGCAATGGGCAATCCTCTCTCCCCCCTCCTCCCAATTTTTTATATGGAATTCTTTTAAAATCAGCATATTCCAAGTATAGTTACTGTTCCTATTAATTGTCTTTGATATGTAGAAGACATTCTAGCGATTATTCTTAAAGCTATTGACATTAGCACCCTTCTCTCAAAATTAATTGAACAAATGCCTTGAAATAAATTCAGCATATAAACTGATAAAGATAATTGTCGAGCATTTTTTGGAATATAATTAAATTCAATATTTATAGAAAGCTTACAAATAAAGTGCAATATGTGTATTTTTACTCGTGTCATCACATTAACGTAAATATTTCTCTATTTTCTTACATGTTTTTGTCAGCAATACGCAGTGTGTGCCCGGAATTCATTAATTAAGAGTTTGAAACAATCAGGTCAATTGGAAAGAATTTGTGATAACCGCCTCATATTTTGGAGCTTCGCTATAATAAAGCACTTTCATACAATAAGCATTGCTAAAATAAAGCCCATTTATACAGATGTCTTTGCAATAGTGTAATCATTCTTTACAGTTAACTCCCAATAGCAATGCAAATTTAAGCCCCTGTTAATAGTCCATGCAGTCAATTATATTTATATTCCTTATAAAAATCATTATCATACAAAGTAAGAGAGCTTACTGATGATCAAACTCATATTGATAACGTTCCGATACACTGGGAAGCATTAATTTAAGTATTCTCTATATTGCTGTATATCATATTTATTATTTTACACTCAATACTTTCTTTATATATACACACACACACACACACACACACACATATATATATATATATATATATATATATATATATATATATATATATATATATATATATATATATATATATATATATATATATATATATATATATATATATATATATATATATATATATATATATATATATATATAGTATATATATATATATATATATATATATATATATATATATATATATATATATATATATATATATATATATATATATATATATATATATATATATATATATATATATATATATATATATATATATATATATATATATATATATATATATATATATATATATATATATATATATATATATATATATATATATATATATATATATATATATATATATATATATATATATATATATATATATATATATATATATATATATATATATATATATATATATATATATATATATATATATATATATATATATATATATATATATATATATATATATATATATATATATATATATGTTCATATTACAGATTCCCCAACCTCACTCGTGGCTTCATTATAGCATTTAATTCAAGTCCCAATCTCATTCGGGCCATGAAATAACCAAGCAAGCACATTACATATGTGAAAACATGAATAATTTTTTTTTTTTTTTTTTTTTTTTTTTACCCCGACCGGGACTCGAACCTAGGACTTATGATTACTAAGTCAAGGCGCTACCACTACACCACAGAAGGTTAAAAGGAATCCAACCTTATATATATATATATATATATATATATATATATATATATATATATATATATATATATATATATATATATATATATATATATATATATATATATATATATATATATATATATATATATATATATATATATATATATATATATATATATATATATATATATGTTCATATTACAGATTCCCCAACCTCACTCGTGGCTTCATTATAGCATTTAATTCAAGTCCCAATCTCATTCGGTATATATATATATATATATATATATATATATATATATATATATATATATATATATATATATATATATATATATATATATATATATATATATATATATATATATATATATAAATATATATATATAAATATATATATATATATATATATATATATATATATATATATATATATATATATATATATATATATATATATATATATATATATATATATATATATATATATATATATATATATATATATATATATATATATATATATATATATATATATATATATATATATATATATATATATATATATATTAATAACACTGAACTGTTAACATACAGTCTAAAATGGTAGGAAAAACCCATTTAATAAAACAAGGAAAAAAAAAAATATATATATATATATATATATATATATATATATATATATATATATATATATATATATATATATATATATATATATATATATATATATATATATATACAAAGTACTGGTTAACTTCGTGACTTTAGCTGGTCATCTTCTCAAATTACATTGAGAAGGTGGCCAGCCAAGGTCACGAAATTAATAAGTATTTTATATATATATATATATATATATATATATATATATATATATATATATATATATATATATATATATATATATATATATATATATATATATATATACAAAGTACTTGTTAACTTCGTGACTTTAGCTGGTCATCTTCTCAAATTACATTGAGAAGGTGGCCAGCCAAGGTCACGAAATTAATAAGTATTATATATATATATATATATATATATATATATATATATATATATATATATATATATATATATATATATATATATATATATATATATATATATATATATAGTATCATTTAGATAGAATGTGTTCATTCCTAGTATAGCAGATATAATCAGTAAGGTCAGTATCCTTTGAACCTTTCGTGCTGTAGTTGGTAGCCTCAACTCATAGGTACAGTGTGGAGATTTGTAGCTCGCGGATTGGTCGGTGCAGCGTCTGCTTCTTCCCATTTACCTCCAGATTCTGGAACTCTCTTCCTCCTTCTGTCTTTTCTAATTCTTATGACCTTTCATCCTTCAAAAAGCAGATCTATCGTCATCTCAGAGCCTAGCCCTCCATATCTCTGGGTCCTCTGTACTTTGTTTCTTTTCTGTCTGTCGTTTTCCCTTGTGTGACATTACCTCATCTCAGCCTTGTCCTTAACCTTTATCTTTTCCTTTGTTTTGGTATTTTCTCGTGCCCGGGCCTTTATTGATGAGGGCAGTTTCTGCCTGTCCCGGTGTCACACTCTTAAAAAAAAAATGTCGTAGGTTCAAGTCCCGGTCGGGCTAAAAATGATTCATGTTTACACATAAGGTAATGTGCTTATTTGGTTATTGTTGGTCCTGAATGATATTGGGAGTTGAATTAAATGTGAAAACGAAATGATGAGTGAGGTTGGGGAAACTTTAATATCAGCATAGTGGCATCCAGATAGAATGCTTTCATTCCTAGTATAGCAGATAAAAGCAATAAGGTCTGTTTTCCTTTAAGCTTCTGTGGTGTAAGGTGGAAGTGCCTTAGCTCAGTAATGATAAATTCCAGGTTCAAGTCCCGGTAGGGGTTAGAATAATTCATGTTTTCACATATAGTAATGTGGTTATTTGGTTTATATATATATATATATATATATATATATATATATATATATATATATATATATATATATATATATATATATATATATATATATATATATATATATATATATATATATATATATATATATATATATATATATATATATATATATATATATATATATATATATATATATATATATATATATCAACAACCTTCTCGGGACCCCATTTTCCTCTCTTCTCCATGCCTTTGCTAAAGGTTTTTAAACTTCATATTTCCTTTCCTTCTTTTCACAACCTTCATCTGCTGGTCGTAATCACTCTCGCATCACTCTCTCTTCACCTTTAAGTTCCTATTTATTGAGAGTATCTGAGTGGGGTGCCCAAAATAGCTTAATTCTTCGAAGACACAGAATCTCGCTCTCTCTTTATCTTCTCCTCCTGTTAGCCTCATTGCAGTCGAAACTCACGAAATTTACCTCTTAATTCTTTTAACATATTAGGAATTCAGATAACCTCTATTTTGTCGTGGAGGAGTCACATTATCCAAACTTCTAAAACTTCATCTAAAAAAATGGAGTTCTCATTCGTATTCGCCACTTCTTACCCTTTTTTCACTTACTAAAAATCTATAATGGTCTTATCCGTCCTTCCCTAGAATACTACTCTCACATATGGGGTGCTTCTCATATTTATCTCCTTGATAGGGTTGAAAATAAGGCAACCAGATTCATCATTGAAGCTTCTTTAACTTTTAGTCAGGAATATCTTTCTCGTAAATGTAAGATATCATACTTTTCTCTTATCTATCGTTACTTGGCGAGTTGCATCCAATCCCCACTGCCTAGGCAGTGTTACACTCGCCAAGCAGTCTCATCTCACATTTACTGTATGAGGATTTGTAACTAGCTGATTGGTCTGTGAAGTGGCTGCTTCTTCCCTACTCTTCTAGACACTGGAACTCTCTTCCTCCTTCTGTCTTTCCTTAGTCTTAGGGCCCATATTCCTTCAAAATAGGATCTATTGTCATCTCAAGTCTTATTATGCCATATCTCTAAAACTTCATTACTTCGACTTTTCTTTCAGTTCGTCCTTTTCATATTGCTTATTATTATCTTATTTTTACCTTCTACTCTCTTTTCTCAATCATTTTTTGATGCCCAGGCTCAAAGAATGAGAGTTTCAAGCTGTCCCGATGTCACACTCTTAAAAAATACTCTTAATTCTGAATATATTAGGATATATTAGGATCTGTCAAAAGATTCTATTTTAAAATAGGTTGATTTGTTTCGTTCTTCTTATTAGTTTTCCTCTTCCCAGGTACAAAGAATATGTTAAAGCCTTTTCTGTCCCTGCGCAGAATTCTACTCTCACATCTGAGGTACTTCTTCTTATTCTTATATCCTAATTAACGACCTTTCCATTACTCTTAACATCGATTCTCTTTCGCCGGTAGGTATCATCTCTTTCTCTTTTCTCCCTCTGGCAATGCCATGTAACACACTTCAAGCTACTTAGTCATATAGGTACTGTGAGTTTTTACTTCTACCTGCAGACTCTGGAAGTTTCTTCCTCCTAACATCATTAACTTTTATGACCTTTTAACGTTCTAAGAACCGATCTGTCGTCATTGCAGGATAATTCTGTAATATGTTTAGGTCTTTATTAGATTCACCATCGTTTTTACCTGTCCTTTTCTTACTGCTTACCATGCTCTTATTTCTACCTTGGTGCCCGGGTTCAATGAGAGCAGTTTTCTTTGCTCCTCCTGTTGTCACACCCTATGATATATATATATATATATATATATATATATATATATATATATATATATATATATATATATATATATATATATATATATATATATATATATATATGTGTGTGTGTGTGTGTGTGTGTGTGTGTGTGTGTGTGTGTGTGTGTGTGTGTGTGTGTGATTACCTAATTGTGATTACCTAATTGTGTTTACGGGAAAGAGCCCAAAGCTCGTATCTTCCCGTCTCCTGATCGGTTCCATTTTTAGACTTAGTGATGCTTATCATACCTGTCCTTAAAACTATGGATTGAGGTAGCATTAACTACCTCCTCGCTTAGCGAATTCCAATTATCAACTACTCTTACACTGAAAAAGTATTTCCTTACATCCTGCAAACAAGTTTTCTTCCGAAGCTTCAAACTATGACCTCTAGTTCTAGAGCCAGCCATATCGAAATATCGATCCCTATCCACTCTATCATAACCATGAAGGAATTTAAAGACTGTCACCATATCCCCCCTTACTCTTCTAGCTTCGAGTGATGGCAAGTCTAATTCCCTCAGCCTCTCATCATAACCGAGATTGCGTATTTCTGGCACCAGTTTCGTGGCATGTCTTTGAACTTTTTCAAGCTTAGCTATGTGCTTTTTCAAGTGCGGATTCCAAAAGGGGGCTGCATATTCGAGTTTTGGCCTCACATAGGTTACATAAATATTTCTGAACATTTCCTTGTCCATGTGCCTGAAGGCCACCCTTACATTTGATAAGAATGCATATGCTGCCCTTACTACGCCATTTATATGTATTTCTGGAGACAAATCTGCCAATATGTTTACTCCTAGATGTGTGTGTGTGTGTGTGTGTGTGTGTGTGTGTGTGTGTGTGTGTTGCGAAAGAATTAAATTGTTTCAAGGAGAAAGTAATGAAGTGTGCAGAGGAGGAAAGATAGTAACAGGTGAAAGTAAAAGAAAAGATTGTGAAAGGTAGAAAGACCAGATGAGTGTAGTAGTGGCTGAAAAGAAGCAGGTATTAGAAGTATGGTTGCAGATAGGTAATGATGTGGCATATGCGAGGTATAGTACAAAAGAGATTACCAAAACACCTGGCGAGGGAGGCAAAGAGCGAACCATATGTAAGATGCAGTAGGAGCTTATCTGAGTATATTGAAAGGAATAAAAAGATGATTTGGAAGGAAATGAAAAGAGTGCAAAGAGGTGAGAGTGGTAGGGAGGAGAGAATGAAAGGAGCAGATGGGAAGTTGCTAACAGACGAAATAAAGGTGAGAGAGAGATGGGCTGAATATTTTAAGGAAATTTTAAATGAGTAAGATGATAGAGAGGCAGAGATTGGGGCTGATGAAAATGAAGTGAGAATGTTAATGTCTGATGATGAGAACGATAGAGAAATAACAAAAAAGAAAGCACATTTGGCAATGAGAGTAGTGAAAGCAGGGAAAACAGCAGGCATAGATGGGTTAATTACAGAATGCTTGTCAAAACTTGGAGAGGTATTAGTGGAATGGATGGTTTGGTTGCTGAATGCATGTTTCAGGAAAGGTAGGGTTCTATTAGATTTAAGGAGTGCATGTGTAGTTTGACTTTATAAACGGAAAGGAGATGAGTAAGGTGTAGAAGTTTTAGAGGAATTAGTGTGTTGAGTGTTCTGGTAAGGTATATGGAAGAGTGTTAAGGAGATATTTAGAAAATATACTGAGATATTGATTGGGGAAGAGCAGTGTGGGATCATTAGAGGAAGAGGATGTGTGGTTCAGGGGTTTCTGGTAAGACAGGTGTGTGAGAAATCCTTAGAGAAAGGTAGGGATACTTTTTGGGAATTTATGGATTAAAGAAAGAATGTGGCAGTGTTGATAGAGAGGCGTTGTGGAGTGTTTTATGACTGCATGGATTAAGCGAAAGCTTGCTTAATGCGGTGAAGAGTTTTCATATGAACAGTAAAGCATGTGTGAGAGTCAGGACTGGGATGAGTTATTAGTTTGATTTTTATTTTTTGTGTGACACCGGGACAGGCAGTAACTGCCCTCATCAATAAAGGTCCGGGCACGAGAAAATACCAAGACGAAAGAATAGATGAAGGTTAAGGACAAGGCAGAGATTAGGTAATGTCACACAAAGGAAAACGACAGATAGAAAAAAACAGCCAGAGTACAGACGACCCAGGGATATGGAGGACTAGGCTCTGAGATGACGATAGATCTTTATTTTGAAGGATGAAAGGTCATAAGAATTAAGAAAGTCAGAAGGAGGAAGAGAGTTCCAGAGAATGGAGGTAGATGGGAAGAAGCAGTCGCTGCACTGACCAATTAGCGAGCTACAAATCTCCACACAGTACCTGTGAGATGAGGCTGCTTGGCGATTGCTACTCGGCCTTGGCAGTGGGGGAGGAATGCAACACACCAACTCATCAGAGCAGCGATGGAAGTAGTAGCAATAGAAAAGCGAAAGGGAAGATACCTTACAGCGAAGAGAGAGAGAATCCAGATTATAAGTAAGAGAAGAATCATTAATGAGTCTGACTACCTTAGATTCAACCCTATCAAGAAGATATGTATAAGAAGCACCCCAGATGTGTGAACAGTATTCTAAGCAGGGACTGATAAGACCTTTGTAAATTTTAAGTAACTGCCAAGAGGAAAAGTAATGTTGAAAACGAAACAAAACCCCCAATTTTTTGGATGAAGATTTAGAAATTTGGATTATGTGATTCCTCCAAGACAAGTTAGCAGCTATGTGGATTCCTAATATTTTGATATAGTTAAGAGGGTAAATATCATTAGTTCCAAAAGCAATAGGGTTATCAGGACGAGAAGAAGATAAAGAGATAGTCAGAAACTGTGTCTTGGAGGCATTGAATTTAACTAAATTTTGAGTGCCCCACTCAGATACTCTCTGCAAATCGGAGTTAAGAGTAGAAGAAAGAGTGATATGAGACTGATTACGAGTAACAGATGAAAGTTGTGAAGAAAAGGCAGATGAAATGTGAAGGGTAGAATCATGAGCAAAGGCATGGAGAGGAGAAGGAGATGTTGATTGAAGAAGATCATTGATGAAGAGAAGGAATAGAGTAGGTGAAAGAATAGAGCCACGTGGAACACCACTGGTAGCAGAGAAAGGGCTAGATGTCGAGCCATCAACAACTACAGATATAAAACGGTCAGTAAGAAAACTGGAAATCAAAGAACAGAAAGAAGGGGTAAAGCCATAGGCTGGGAGTTTTTCCATCAGAGCCTTGTGCCAGACTCTGTCGAAAGCCTTAGAGATATCTAGGGCGATGACAAAGGATTCCCCATAGTTATTCTGAAAAGATGACCATACATGAGTAAGACTGGACAGGAGATCACCAGTGGATCTTGCCTTGTGGAAGCCAACGGGTGATCGGAGATAAGTGAGTTAGATTCAAGTCGCTTCAAGAAGTGAGCATTGAGCAAGATTTCAAAAACTTTAGCAATTGATGAGGTTAGGGCAACAGGTCGGTAGTTTGAAGGAATAGAGTGGTCACCCTTCTTAGGAACAGGTTAAACTATGGCATGCTTCCAAAATGAAGGATAGATACTGGTTGACAGAATGAGGTGAAAAAGATGGCAAAGCACGGGAGCCAGTTCATCTGCTAATTCCTTAAGGAAGCTTGCTGGGATACCATCGGGACCAGATCCCTTGTTCGTCTTTAGTAAGCGGAGAACCTTATGAACTTTGCGTGATGAAAGGATAGGGGAGGGCATAGGGTTAGAAAGGGGTAAAGATTGAGGAACATGTGCACTTGGATCGTTTATAGAAGAGTTTGTAGAAAATTATTAGCCAAAGAGAGTGGCTTTGTCAGTGGGAGAGCAAGCTATAGAACCATCAGAATGAATGAGAGGGGGAAAGCTTGAGTTACAGAAGTTTTTGGAGCGGTTTTTGGCTAAGGACCAGAAGCATATGTAAGAGGGAAAGGAGTTAAGTCATCAACTATCCTTCTTATAAGGGAAGCCTTAGACCTTCGAATCTGAGAAGTACTGTGATTCCTAGCTGCAATAAAAGCAGATCGAGTTAAATCGGAAGGAGAGGCTCGGTACGATCAGTGTGCCCGATTTCTAGCCTGGATAGCCATGGAAGGTTTAGGGGGAGAGAAAGTTTTTGTAGAAGAGGGGATGTACACTTCCATTCCCGCAGTCATGAGCTCGGCAACTTTTAGAGCTACCTGATCAGGGTTGCGGGACCGAAGCAGTAGTCATCCCATGTGAAGTCAAAGAGAAAGTTACTCAAATTTTCATGTTGGGTATGCTCAAAGTGCCAAAGGCGGCACTGAGTAAGAGGGATTGGTGGAGGGGGAGCGAAAATGGAAGAGACTGATATCATAGAGTGATCAGATTTACCAAGAGGGGAAAGCACAGAATAGAAGTAGTTTGAAGGGTTAGAAGTGAAAAATAGGTCAAGGGTGTTTGCAGCATGTTCGTGACAATCAGGAACACGAGTATGATGTTTGATTATTTGCTCCAGATTGTGAGTAATAGAGAAAGCAAGGGCCTCGTTTCCTCCCACATCAGTGTGAGAAAAATTAAGCCACTCACTGTGGTGTATATAGAAGTCTCCAATGTAAAGAACTTTGGCATGTGGGCGAACGTAGTGTTATGTCAAAGTTGTCTAAGGTTGCCGAGGTTGTATAGTGTGTGTTTATTGTGTTAATATATATATATATATATATATATATATATATATATATATATATATATATATATATATATATATATATATATATATATATATATATATATATATATATATATATATATATATATATGCATTTTTTGACTGGTAAAAATGCATCTTGATATTTAGAATTACGAAAAATTTCTCATATCGTTTCTTTACAATTAACTTTCAGTTTAAGTAATCATAAGTCAAAGTTATTGTTTTGTACGTCTTGATACGAAAAACATCTAGAAATATTGAGGGAGAACATCTGTGTTGATTCAGGCATGAAAGTGCCCAAAGCTTTGGAACCGTTCATCACATGAGACGAATTCCTAATGCTCTCCTCTCTCTCTCTCTCTCTCTCTCTCTCTCTCTCTCTCTCTCTCTCTCTATCTATCTATCTATCTATCTATCTATCTGTCTATCTATCTATCTATCTATCTATCTATCTATATATATATATATATATATATATATATATATATATATATATATATATATATATATATATATCTTTCTATCTAGCTAGCAAGCTGGCTTTCTAGCTATCTATCTGTCTATCTCTCTCTCTCTCTCTCTCTCTCTCTCTCTCTCTCTCCTCTCTCTCTCTCTCTCTCTCTCTCTCTCTCTCTCTCTCTCTCTTTCTCTCTCTCTCCCTCACACACACACATGTGTTTATGTGATTATTATCGAAGTCTATTTAGACTGGGATATGAATTAAATGCAAAAACTAAGCCACGAGCGAGGTTGGGAGAAGCTGTAATGTGAACAAAAAGACAAGCGCTTGACTGGGTCAACCACGTTATAAGGGTGATTAAGACCTTTGCATAAATATGTATGTGTGCAATTAGTCCTTTTTATGACATATTATTATCAAACCTTTTTTATAGTGAATAATATCTATGTTATTATTTCCACACAAAAGCCCTAAGCATTTATTTTTCAATCTTCACTTCTTTTGTTGTTATCGGTCTCATTGGAACTTCTTGTGATATGTTTGTCTTTCTTCTGTGTTTTCTAATCAACAATGCCTCCATTCAATAAACAAGGAAATTTGCATAGTATATAATTTTTTCATCAGATTTAAATATTCCATATTCTATGGAGGACCTTACGCTAAATGAAGTGTTTCTATCTTTCAGTAAAATTCTTTGTCATGCAGATGATCGAAGAAAAGTAAAATTTGGTCTGTATGAACAATATTGAGATATATATCTTTAAGCATTTGACATGTTCGTTTTCTCTCACATATTCTGATCAATTAATTCCTATTTCCTTGTACAACACTATTCGGTAGTCATTAAATACATAATAAATACACACACACACACACACATACATGCATATATATATATATATATATATATATATATATATATATATATATATATATATATATATATATATATATATATATATATATATATATGATTAGTAGGTTGGCCATGGCATCAGCCACCCCTTGAAAGACTACGACTGAAGGTATTAGAATATAACTAGGACTGGTTAGCCATTTCAGGGTTGAGTCTTCCTCCAGGACAGTTCTTTCCTTATGCCTACACCTACACTGAATATCCTGGGGGTATTCATTACACATCTCTTGCTATTCAATTATATTTGACAAGTCACAGCATTACCCGCATATGTTTCTTTTTTCCCTCTTTTTTTCCTCATATTTACTATTATTTATGGAAGGTCCACAGCTTATGGCCCCAAGTATCTGGCATAGAGGGATGCGAAGAATCTCCGGGGATCTTGTTGACTCCACTATTGGCTTGAGGGCAGACACGACTAAGGGAAGTAATGGTTCTGCCCTTAACCCTGCACCATTCAATACATCAGCATCTTTCAATCTTCACTATTCTAACATTCTTGACCTGAACTCTAATCTTTCATCTGTGAAACAGCACTTGGGTAATTCCCTCCCTAACCTACTCCTCGTATCTGAAACCCAGCTGTCTAGTCATGCTTCCACTTACCCATTTCAAATCTCTCCAAAGGTATGGTCTTTGCCTATTGCAACACTAACACTCCTATTGCAAGGCTCATGGATCTTGAATCTCCTTACTTTAATGTTCTCTGGCTAAAAGTCTATATCTCCTCTACCACTATTTTCCTTTGCTTCTGCTATTGTCATCCAAACTCCACCGTGTCTTTCTTTGAATATCTGTCCTCGTGCCTTGAGACCTTATTATCTTCTCACTCACATGCCGAGGTTCTCTACATTGGATTCTTCAATGTACACCACAGTAAGTGGCTTAATTTTTATCACACTGATGTGGGAGAAAGTGAGGCCCTTAATTTCACAGTTACTCACGATCTGGAGCAAACTATCAGCCATCCTACAAGTGTTCCTGATCGACACAAACATGCAGCAAACACTCTTGACCTATTTCTTACTTCTAACCATTCAAACTACTCTTATTCTGTGCTTTCCCCTCTTGGTAAATGTGACCACTCTGCGATCTCAATCTCTTCCATTTTCACTCCTCCTCCACCAATATCTCCTACTCAGCTCTGCCTTTCGCATTTTGAGCACACCCACTGTGAAAATTTGCATAACTTCCTCTTTGACTTTCCATGGGATATCAACTGCTTTCGGTCCTGCAGCCTTGATCAGGTAGCCCTAAAAGTTGCCGAGATCATGACCTCAGGAATGGAAGAGTACATCCCCTCATCTATGAAAACTTTCTCTCTGCCTAAACCTTGGTTTTACTGCTGCCAGGGACGCGATCACACCCGATCTTACCAAGCCTCTCCTTCCGGTTTAACTTGCTCTTCTTTTATTGTAGCTAGGAGTCGCTGTACTGCTCAGATTCGAAGGTCTAAGGCTTCCTTTAAAAGAATGAAAATTGATGACCTTAACTCCTCTCCCACTGACAAATACTTCGGGTCATTAGCCAAAAACATCTCCAAAAACTTCTGCAACTCAAGCTTTCCCCCTCTCATTCATTCTGATGGTTCTATAGCTTGCTCTCCTACTGACAAAGTCACTCTCTTTTGCTCTCATTTTTCTACCAACTCTTCTATAAACTATTCCAGCACACATTTGTCCCTCAATCTTTTCCCCTCTCTGAGCCTATACCCTCCCTTTTCTTTTCTTCGCACAAAATTCAAAAGGGTCATCACTCCCTAAAGACGAATGAATCTGGTCCCGATGGTATCCCTACAAGGTTCCTTAAGGAGTTTGCAGATGAACTGGCTTCCGTGCTTTGCCGTCTTTTTCACCTCATTCTGTTAACCAGTATATATTCTTCATCTTTGAAGTATCCTCTAGTTCAACCTGTGCCTAAGAAGGGTGACCGCTCCATTCCTTCAAACTACCGACCTATTGCCCTAACCTCTTCTATTACCAAAGTTTTCGAAACTTTGCTCAATGTACACTTCTTGAAACGCCTTGAATGTAACTCACTTATCTCCGATCAACAGTATGGCTTCCACAAGGCTAGATAAACTGGTGATCTCCTGTCCTAACTTGCTCATGTATGGTCATCCTCTCTGAGGAACTATGGGGAAATCCTTTGTCGTCGCCCTTGATATCTCTAAGGCTTTTTACAGAGTCTTGCACAAGGCTCTGCTGGCCAATCTCCCTGCCTATGGCTTTACCCCTTCTCTTTGTTCTCTGATTTCCAGTTTTTTTTTTGACCGTTGTATATCTGTAGTTGATGATGGTGTTACGTATAGCCCTTTCACTGTCACCAGTGGTGCTCCACAGGTCTCTGTTCTTTCACCTACTCTGTTCCTTCTCTTCATAAATAGTCTTATACAGTCTATTTCTCCCTTTCTTCTTGAGGCTTTTGCTGACGATTCTACCCTTCACATTTCCTATGCCTTTTCTTCACAACCTTCATCTGCTACTCGGAACCAGTCTAGTATCACTCTTTCTTCTACTCTCAACTCCGATTTGCAGAGGGTATCTGAGTGGGGCACTGAAAATTTAATTAAATTCATAGCCCCCAAGACATATGGCTATCTCATAATCCTCTCTTCCTCCTGATAACCATATTGTTTTCGAAACTAACTAAATTTACCCTCTTAATTCTATCAACATATTAAGAATCCATATAGCCTCTAAATTGTCTTGGAGGAATCACATAATCCAAATTTCTAAATCTTCATCCAATAAATTCGTTTTTTTTTCACGTTTTTGTCATTATTTTTCCTCTTTAGAGTTACTTAAAATCGATAAAAGTCTTATCCATCCCTGCTTAGAATGCTGCTCACACATCTGGGGTGCTTTTTCTTATACTTATCTCCTTGATAGGATAGAATCTAATGCATTAAGACCCATTAATGATACTTCTCTTAATTCTAATCTGTATTCTCTCTTTCTTCGCCATTAGGTATCATCCCTTTCTCTTTTCTATTGCTATTACTTCCATTGCTGCTCTGATGAGTTGGCAATTTGCATCCCTTCCTCACTGCCAAGGGAGCTTAACACTAGCCAAGCAGCCTCATTTCGCAGGTACTCCGTGGAGATTTGTAGCTCGTGGATTGATAAATGCAGGGACTGTTTCTTCCCATCTACCTCCAGACTATGGAAATATCTTTCTCCTTCTGTCTTTCTTAATTCTTATGACTTTTCTTCCTTCAGAAACCAGATCTATCGTCATATCCTGGCCTAATCCTCCATTTCTCTAGGTCCTCTGTAGATTGACTATTTTTCCTGTCTGCCGTTTTCATTTATATAAAATTTCCTCATCTCTGCAATGTCACTAATCTTTTTCATTTTCTTAGTATTGGAGTTTTCTTGTGCCCTGGTCTTTATTGATATGAGAAGTTTTTGCTTGTCCCGGGATCACACTCATAATATATATATATATATATATATATATATATATATATATATATATATATATATATATATATATATAATATATATATATATATATATATATATATATATATATATATATATATATATATATATATATATATATATATATATATATATATAATATAAATATATATATATATATATATATATATATATATATATATATATATATATATATATATATATATATATATATATAATATATATATATATATATATATATATATATATATATATATATATATAATATATATATATATATATATATATATATATATATATATATATATATATATATATATATATATATTTTCCATTGTAAGAAGTTGGACGACTTAAGCACTCTCCCTTTCACCAAAAGACATTCTCACCCAATCTTTAAATGCCTCACAGCTTTTTCCCTTGGAGATAATGTGTCACTTCTCCTCCCAGCTACCTCACAAAAGTCAAACATCATATAAGCATTATATAACTCGCCAACCAAGGAATATAACAGCCAATAGCTGCTTTTTTTCACTGTTTTATCTTATGGTAACACCAATCCACATCTACATCACTTGGTTTACATAGTTGCACAAAATTTTTCAGATAACTTGCTGGGAGAATGGCGAATATGTTATTGAACTCAAAACAATATATGGCAAAATGTATAACTTCAATAATGAAGAAAACATGAATACAGAAATATATCGCATTACATGATATCCAAAGGATTTATGTAAATAGAGACGAAAAACAGGCCTTCCTAATTGAATGTTTCAGGTGCTACAATCAGAGAATATCTTAATCATCTGGCTCATGAACTGCAATGGTGCTTTGATAGTGGACTAATTCATCTGTAATATCACTTGCCAGTGTATAAAAATTCAAACAAAAATTAAATAAAATTTTGTTAGCTGAAAATCAACTAGTGTCTTTTTTTATTTATTTATTTATTAATTATTATTATTATTATTATTATTATTATTATTATTATTATTATTATTATTATTATTATTATTATTATTATTATTATTATTATTATTATTATTATTATTATTATTATTATTATTATTATTATTATTATTATTATTATTATCAGCGGTAGTGACTGAAAATAAGAAGCCATTTGAGATATTGTTGCAGGAAGGTAATGTAGAGGCGTATGAAATGTATTGTTCGAAAAGTTGGTTAGCAAAGTGCATGGTAAGGGAGGCAAAGAGAGAAGCAGATGCAAGGTGGAGTAGATGCTTGTCTGTGAATATTGAAAGGAATAAAAAGATGTTTTGCAAGAAAGTGATAAGAGTGAGGAAAGGTAGGTCTGATAGAGAGAAGAGGGTTAAAGGAGAAGATGAGCAATTGCTGATAGATCAAATAAAAGTGAGAGAGAGATGGACTGAATATTTCAAGAGCCTGCCAAATGAGGAAGATTATAGAGAGGGAGAGATTTTGGTTGTAGGAAACGAATGGAGAATGCCAGTGTTAGGTGATGAGAATGATAGAGACATAAGATTAGAAGAAGTACATATAGCACTGAGAACAATGAAAGCAGGTAAAGCACCAGGGAATGATTGGTGTCCTGCATGCTTGTCAAAAGGTGGGGAGGCATTAGTTGAATGGATGGTTTGGTGTTGAATGTATGTTTCAGAAAAGGAAGTGTCATAGTTGACTGGAGGAGTGCATGTGTAGTTCCACTTTACAAAGGGAAAGGAGATAAGTTTGAGTGTAGTAGTTTTAGAGGAATTATTTTAATGACTTTGGTTGGTAAGGTATATGGAAGAGTGTTAATTGAGATAATTAGGAAAGTTACTGATAAGCTGACTGGGGAAGGTCAGTGTATGTTCAGAAGAGGAAGAGGATTTGTTGATCAGATGCTTGTGGTAAGACAGGTGTGTGAGAAGTTCTTGGAGAAAGGTTGGGACACTTTTTTGGGCGTTTATGGACTTAGAGAAAGCGTATGGCAAGGTAAATAGAGAAGGGTTGTGAATTATGTTGCGACTGTAAGGAATAAGTGGAAGTTTGTTAAATGCGGTGAAGAGTTTTTATATGAATGGTAGAACACGTGTGAGAGTAGTTAAGGGTATGAGTGATTGATCTGAGGTGAATAAAGTCTTACATCAAGTCTGTGTAATGTCGCCATGGTTGCTTAATATGCATATGGATGGAGTATTAAGGAAAGTACATGAAAGAGCTCTACACAAAGGCTTGAAACTTATGAGTGAGGATGGAAGGTTGTGGAAATTGAATCAGTTACTATTTGCAGATGATGCTATGCTTGTGGCTAATACTGAGAATGATTTGAATTATCTAGAGACTGAGTTTGTTAGGGAGTCTGAAAGAAGGATGCTGCGGGTGAATATTGTTAAAAGTAAAGTCATGAGATGCACGAGGAGTGTTAATGTTGGCAGATTGAATGTAGGACTGAATGGGGAGTTGCTTGAAGAAGTAGAGAGTTTTAAGTATTTGGGATCACATGTATAAAAGAGTGGACAAGTGGATGTAGAGGTACGTCACTGAGTGAAGGAAGCATGTAAATGTGTAGGTGGGTTGAAAAGTGTAATGAGAAATAGATATTTGTTAATGAATGCAAAGAGAAGGCTATATGAAGGTGTGATTGTTCAAATAATATTTTATGGTGCAGAGACTTGGAATGCAGAGGGGATGAAAGGAGCAAGTTGAATGTACTGGAAAGGTGTTTGAGAAGTATGACTGGTGTATCTAGAATAGATAGAGTAAGAAATGAGGATGTCATGCAGAGAACGGGTGTTGAATGGAAGCTGTTGGATTGGTTAGATCAGTGTGTATTGAGTTGGTGTGAATACATGGAAAGGATGAGTGATGAACGAATAGTGAAGAGAATGTGGAGTGCAGAAGTGACTGGAGTTAGGTCAAGAGGGAGACCTAGAAAGAGATGGATGGATAGCGTGAAATGGGCATTAAATGCACATGGAATGTCAGTGGAACAGGAAAGAGTGCGTGAACTGTGATGGACAAGTATGAGGAGAGTTGCCATGTGATGAAGTGGTTGGGGTAAACCAGCGGCGGCTGTTGGGTCTCTTTGTAGAATGTCCTTGGTGGCAAAAAAACCTTGTGGGTGACACAAGCAAATTCAAAGTCAAAGTCAAAAACTTTATTTCATCAAAAATGGCTATTACATGATAATTACTCTAATTGCAAATGTAAAATGTTAAAATGAAACATTGAATAGAAATTCTTCTTTGGTATTTAGATAGGCCTTATAAAATTTGTAAAGCAGATGATTGAAATATTTACACATTAAAACAACCATACATACACTTCGTCTACCCTATGCGAGGATACTTATGAGACTAAAATCACTTATTAAGTAGGTGATTTAAAAGATGAGATTTAAAAGAGGGTAATGTATGGCAGCTTCTTAAGTTTGCGGGTAAAGAGTTCCATAGACTCAGGCCCATTACATTTATGGCTCTTGCCCCAATATCAGTGGAAGTTCTGGGCACGAAAAAAGAATTATGATATCTGGTGTTGATATTATTGATACACACTTGATTAACTGTTGGCAATGAGAAGAGCCATTCCGGTAGTATTCCATTATTTATTTCAAAAAATAAAAGACAGATATTATATATGAACTTCATGCCCATCCTCAGCCAACCCAATCTCTCAAAGAGGGGGGTCACGTAATCATATTTATTCACCCCCCTCAATGGCAACTCTTGCAACAAAATTCTGGAGCCTTTTCACTCGTAACATATGGGTCTTAGTCGTGGAACCCCAAACACTCAGACTAGTTGAGAATAATTAAAATCAATGATTGTACTACAATTACCTTACAATCAGGCTCGAATCTTTCATAGACTCTGTTCAAGTCAATAAGGGTCCCGTTCACATTTTTATGTAGCTCATCGATATGAAAATTAAATGTCATGGTACTGTCTATAACAACTCCTAGATTTTTAATCTTATGAGATGGGAAGAGTGAAACATTGTTGAAATTTATACTGATGTTCTCAGGAATGCGGGACAGGTATTGATTTGATCCAAATATAACGAATTTAGTTTTATTTTCGTTCAGTAAGAGACCATTACTGTTAAAATAACTTTTGGCATAGTTTAATGTATCTTCAGCCCTCTTGAAGATTTCAGGAATTCTATCAATGTCACCAGTAAGCATAATCTGGGTGTCATCAGCATACATAACAAGTAGGCAATCTCTTATAAACTGAGGTAAATCATTAACATATATTAGGAAAAGCAAAGGACCCAAAATTGAACCCTGAGGAACACCAAAACTGATATTTAAAGAAGGAGAGAGAGTCGAGCCCATTCGAACTGATTGAATTCGATCTTTCAGATAATTTTCTAGCCAAAATGAGTCAACATAAACTTTGGAAAATTTGGTCATTAAAATTTGATGGTGGTCACTGTCAAATGCTTTAGACAAATCTAACAGTAATAAAAGTGATATTTTCTTATTTTCAATATTACTATAAATTTTATCAGTAATTTTAAGTAGGGCCGTTTCGGTCGAAAGCTTAGGCCGAAAACCGTGTTGTTCCTCACATAATAGGCAATTTGATTCAAGGAAATTTATCAACTGGGTGGCAACTACCTTCTCTAGTATTCTAGACAGGATGCTGAGAAGAGAGATTGGCCTATAATTTTCAACATTATTAGTATCTCCACTCTTAAAAACGGGGTTGATATAGGGATGCTTCCAGAGGTTAGGATAAATGCCTGTAACAATGGATGTAATAACAATGACTTGAATGAAAAAACTGTGACTGGCAATGAGTCAATTAGGAAGCGAAGTTGTATCCCATCGGAACCACAAGAGTTTGTTGGCTTGAGGTTCTTTATGACAAGAATAAGTGTGACTAAATCGATTGGGTGCGGTCTAAAATTATTGATAATATTCCTTTCAGCTGGAGGCTGCCAATTAAGTGGTTGATTAATAATCAAGTCATTATTATCTTGGGACTTTTCATATGTGGACTTACCTATTTTAGCAAAATACCTATTAAAATCATTCACTCGCTTTTCCACATTATCATTGAGGTCAGAATTTTCTGAGATTTCCTTATTTGCAGGAATTATACATTTTATAACATTCCAAGTTTCTTTGATATTTCCCCTATACTTGGAAACTTCTTCCCTGAAATGATTTTTCTTCTTTTCGGACAACATTGTTTTAGTAAGGTTTCTTTCTCTTCTATAGGCCCTTTCCATCTCGGAGTTTTGTCTATCAGACTTAAATTGCCTTAGGAGGTCATCTCTCCTTTTCATTTGCTCATTTAACTGAGAGTCAATCCACAGGGCAGGTGGCCATGTGATAACTTTGGTTGTAAGAGGGGCACATTCATATAAGCATCTCGTAAAAAAACAGTAAAAGTAGAAGCTTGATAATTTACACAATCTGTAGATAATATTAAATTTAAAATGTTGTATTCATTAAGAAGAATGTCACAAATTTTTTTTTTAGAATAATTCTCAAGAGAGCGGAAAGTTTTAACGATCGGCGGTCTCTTTTCTGTAGCTATTACAGAAGCTCGTGGTCTCCCACGGGACAAGGTAAGACATGGTAGTGAAGTATATAACTAGGTGTATTGGTAATTATAAGATTAATCAGGCTGGAAGAATTGGCGGTGATACGGATCGCTTTATTCACAAGCTGATTTAAGTGTAGGGATTGAATAAATATCTCAATTTTATTAAGGGAAAAAAAAAATTTCATTGAAGTCGCCTACAATAATGAGATGTTTGCTCCTCAAACAGACAGACCGAAATACCTCGAAGATGTAATCAAAGGTGTCGTTGAGTGCATAAGGGTGCCTACATACACATCCCAGGATGAAGGAAGGGAATTTCCCACTCTGAAGAGTCAACCAAATGTCCTCGAGATGAGGAGGTCGTTCGACTTCAGGGGTCTTTAATAGGGTAACTGTTAGATGATCTCTTAAATACACCCTCACACCTCCACCCCTACCCCCATCAAATTGATAAAAAGAATACTCAGGTATAGCAACAAAACCAGACTGCATATTAGGTAGGAGCCAAGTTTCACAGAAACATTATATCTACGTTATTTTCGCTGATCATTAGTTCAGTATTGTCTAAATTACCCAAAAGTAATTGCGCATTGATGTGTTGTATATTTATGAGATGTTTCAATAAGCCTGAATTACAACGTGATTGCTATATATTTAAGGGACATAATCTTGTTTTATGGCCATGTTGACGGCAATGATCACATTTAAGTCTATAGTTAAACCTACAGTGGGAAAGGTCATGGTTTTTTTCCCCACAGTTTGAATAGGGCTGTCGACGTCTGTAGAGGTGCTGCAAGTCCTACCTCGCCCGGGGACGCTGGGGGTAGCGCTGTGGTTGGTCAAGATTTTAAAGACTGCGATTCATCCTCGAGTCTCGTCTCCATCCTCGAATACCAGGTGGGATTTGACGATTCTGATGACGAAAATCCTGGGTATGATTTCCATATGAAAGCTGTTGAGGATCCCGTTTAGATTGCTGGTCGTTGCTACTTTCTTGATTAACGTTTCTAAAGTCATTGTTATGCAGTCGTATCATGGTTTCTTGAAGGCCTGCTGGCTAGTACAGTGGTAACGTGCTGGCTTCGCATTCACGAGGTCGAAAGATCGGTTCCCGTCCAAGACCGAGAGTTTAAGCTGTTTACTGGCAGGAACTGCTGTGGTTGGACACCACAGTGGGGGGTTGGGGCTTTCCCTGGCTGACGAATACCCAT
Source organism: Halocaridina rubra (assembly GCA_037179515.1). Classification (NCBI taxonomy): domain Eukaryota; kingdom Metazoa; phylum Arthropoda; class Malacostraca; order Decapoda; family Atyidae; genus Halocaridina; species Halocaridina rubra. The sequence goes on from JAXCGZ010017011.1 coordinate 147,113, forward strand.
TGTATTGAAATGGAAATAAAGTTTGTTTGTTTGTTTTGTTTGTTTGTTTATTGAGGGGAACTGGCTATTCCGGTCGTAGTTTCTGTTCCTGTATGTGTTATTTTGACTGTCGTTAAGGGTGGAAAGGAAGATGTAGCAGTTCTTTAACCCAAGGAGCTAAGAGGAGTGGTTGAGGGATGTGTGGATTGTGTTCAATGTGCATTCCCCTCTTGCAAGAGAAAATGAGGCCTTATATATATATATATATATATATATATATATATATATATATATATATATATATATATATATATATATATATATATGTATGTATTATTATTATTGTTAATATTATTTTTATCATTATTATTATTATTATTATTATTATTATTATTATTATTATTAATATTATTATTATTATTATTATTATTATTATTATTATTATTATTATAATTATTATTATTATTATTATTATTATTATCATCATTTTTATTATTGTCATTATTATTATTATTATTATTATTATTATTATTATTATTATTATTATTATTATTATTATTATTATTATTATTATTATTATTATTATTATTATTATTATTATTATTATTATTAGTAGTAGTAGTAGTAGTAGTAGTAGTAGTAGTAGTAGTAGTAGTAGTAGTAGTAGTAGTAGTAGTAGTAGTTTAGTAGTAGTTGTTGTTGCTCTTTTATAAATATCTTTATTTTTATTGTTTTTATAATTTTGATTATTATTATTATTATTATTATTATTATTATTATTATTATTATTATTATTATTATTATTATTATTATTATTATTATTATTATTATTATTATTATTATTATTATTATCATTATTATTATAATTATTATTATTATTATTATTATTATTATTATCATCATTTTTATTATTATTATTATTATTATTATTATTATTATTATTATTATTATTATTATTATGTAGTTAGTAGTAGTAGTAGTAGTAGTAGTAGTAGTAGTAGTAGTAGTAGTAGTAGTAGTAGTTTAGTAGTAGTTGTTGTTGCTCTTTTACAAATATCATTATTTTTATTGTTTTTATAATTTTGATTATTATTATTATTATTATTATTATTATTATTATTATTATTATTATTATTATTATTATTATTATTATTATTATTATTATTATTATTATTATTTTCAGCAATATTGGCTTAAAATAAGCAGGCATTTGAGTTATGGTTGCAGGTAGGTAATGTAGAGGCATATGAAAAGTTTTGTTCGAGGAGGAGGTTAGCAAAGCACAAGGTAACAGATGCAAATAGAGAAGTGGATGCAAGGTGAAGCAGATTCTTATCTAAGAATTTTGAAAGGAATAAAAAGATGTTTTGTAAGGAAGTGATAATAGTGAGGAAAGGTGAGTCTAGTAAGGAATAGAGGGTTAAAGGAGCAGATGGAGAATTTCTGGTAGATGAAATAAAGGTGCGAGAGAGATGGGCTGAATATTTCAAGAGCCTGCAACATGAGAAAAATGATAGAGAAGCAGAGATTCTGAGTGTATGAAACGAATGAAGAATACCAATGTTAGGTGATGGGAATGATAGAGAAATAAGAAAGTAGGAGGTACATTTGGCATTGAGAGCAATGAAAGCAGGTAAAGCACCTAGGAATGATGGGTGTCTTCCATCCTTGTCAAAAGGTGGGGAGGCATTAGTAGAATGGTTGATTTGGTGTTGAATGTATGTTTCAGGAAAGGAAGTGTCCCAGTTGACAGGAGGAGTAGTTCCACTTTACAAAGGGAAAGGAGATAAGTTTGAGTGTAGTAGTTTTAGAGGAATTAGTTTATTGAGTGTAGTTGGTAAGGTATATGGAAGAGTGTTAATTGAGAGAATTTGGAAACTTATTGATGAATTTATTGGGAAAGAACAGTGTGGTTCAGGAGAAGAAGAGGATGTTTGGATCAGGTGTTTATGATAAGATAGGTGTTTGAGAAGTTCTTGGAGAAAGGTTGGGACACTTTTGGGGGCTTTTATGGACTTAAAAATAGTGCTTGAAAGGGTAAAAAGGGGTTGTGGATTGTGTTGCGACTGTATGGAATAAGTGGAAGTTTGATGAATGCGGTGAAGAATTTTTACATGATTAGTAGAGCCTGGCTGTTAGTGGGGAATGGTATGAGTGATTGGTTTGAAGTGATGGAAGTGTTATGTCAAGGTTGTGAAATGTTACCATGGTTGCTTAATGTGTATATGGATGGAATGGTAAGGGAAGTATATGAAAGAGCATTAGTCAGAGGCTTGGAGCTTTTGAGTGAGGATGAAAGGTTGTGGAAATTGAATCAGTTTCTATTTGTGAAGATACTGTACTTGTAACTGATACTGAGAATGAGTTAAATCATATAGTGACTGAATTTATTGGCGAGCATGAAAGAAGGGAGCTGCGGGTGAATATTGTTAAAAGTAAAGTCATGAGATGCATGAGGAGTGTTAATGTTGACAGATTTAATGTAGGAGTGAATGGGGAGTTACTTGAAGAAGTAGAGAGTTTTAAGTATTTGGGGTCGCATGTATCAAGGAGAGGACAAGTGGATGTAGAGGTACGTCACTGAGTGAAGGAAGCAAGTAAATGTGTAGATGGGTTGAAAAGTGTAATGAGAAATAGATATTTGTTAATGAATGCAAAGAGAAGGATATATGATTGTGCCAATAACATTGTATGGAGCATAGACTTGGAATGCAAGCGAGGTTGCTAGGTGTAAGTTGAATGTAATGTTAAGGAGGTGTTTGAGAAGAATGATTGGTGTATCTAGAACAGAGAGGGAAAGAAATGAGGATGTCAGACAGAGAATGGGTTTTGAAAGGAAGCTGACGGATAGGTTTGATCAGTGTGTGTTGAGTTGGTTTGATCACATAGAAAGGATGAGTGATAAACGAATAGAGAAGAGAATGTGGAGTGTAGAAGTGATTGGAGTTACGTCAAGAGAGAGACCTAGAATGAGATGGCTGAATGTCGTGATATGGGCATCGAAGGCACATGGAATGTCAGTGGAACAGGGAAGAGTGCGTGCAAATGATAGGAATGAGTGGATTTCTCACACCTGCTAGCATAGTCAACTGTGATAGACAGGTATGAGGAGAGTTGCCATGTGATGAAGCGGTTGGGGTAAACCAGCTGCAGCTGTTGGGTCTCACTGTAGAATGTCCTTTAGGGCCTACCTTGTGGTTGACCCAAGCAGAGTAGAAAGGGGGGAGACATAGGAAACCTTAATCCCCAAGGAGTTAAGAGGAGTGTTTGAGATATGTGTGGATCATGGTTTCTTGGCTCGGTCAACCCCCTTGCAAGGGCGAATGAGACCAATTTTTATTACTATTATTATTATTATTATTATTATTATTATTATTATTATTATTATTATTATTATTATTATTATTATTATTATTATTATTATATTTATTATTATTATTATTATTATTATTATTATTATTATTATTATTATTATTATTATTATTATTATTATTATTATTATTATTATTATTAGTTATAGAAGTAGTTGTTGTTGCTGTGTTATTAGTATCATTGTTTTTATTGTGCTTATAATTATAATTAATATTTTAATTATTATTGCTATCATCATCATTATTATGATCATTATTATTGTTATTATTATTATTATTATTATTATTACTATTATTATTATTATTATTATTATTATTATTATTATTGTTATTATTGTTATTATTATTTTTATTATTATTATTATTATTATTATTATTATTATTATTATTATTATTATTATTATTATTATTATTATTATTATTATTATTATTATTATTATTATTATTTTTATAACAGGCCGAGGAACATGGATGTTGCACTTTTGTCCTCTGTCGCTGGAAAATGAAACAAAAGAGTGTAGAGTAGGTAAGAATGAAAGAAAGACTGAACTCTGGAAGACAGAGTCGCTCCGCTTCTCACTTGGATAGAACTCATCCCTCTCAAAAAGAGCCATTTATACCATATGAATACGTGATTAGACCATAACAGACAGATGTATGTTATTTTCATATAGAGAAATACTTTGTCGAAAATATAATCATTTACACATGATAAACTTTGAGATGCTGAAAACACCCTTCCTCCACTGACCACACACATCTTATATTTTAGTGATTGCTCCAGGTAAATAATGGTAAGTACTACATGAGAGGGAAGTCACTACTATCTTTCTTGTATCCCTAAATGTCCCTGACGAAGTGGAGTTTTAAGAACCAATTTGGAGATTTGACCTTGGGTCATGCTTTGAGAAAAATAGATTTTATATTCACTTCTTCTTCTTCTTCTTCCTCTATTTGCGATCCCATTTTCATATGGGGTCGCATCTCTTCACTAGTCGTCTCCACTGGTTCCGGTCCATCACTTGCTCCTCCCCCAGCTGTCTCTCTCTGAGATCCTCCTTCAGTCGGTCCTTCCACCGTAGTTTAGGTCTTCCTCGTCTACGTCTGCCCTCCACGTCCATCTCCATCACTCTCACACCCACGTAGTCTTCTTCTCTCCTCTTCACATGACCGAACCACTGTAATCTCCTCTCCTGCACTTTCGCCGACACCTCCACCACCTTCACTGTACCTCTGATCCGGTAATTTCGTATCCTGTCCTCCCTCGTCACCCCACACATCCACCTCAGCATTCTCATTTCTGCGACATCTATATTCCTTTCTTGAACCTTTTTCACCGGCCACGTCTCCGCTCCGTACAGCAACGCTGGTCTCGCAACTGACTTGTACACATTTCCTTTCACTCTAGCACTGATTTTCTTGTCACATAGCACCCCTGATGTTCTCCTCCAGCTGTTCCACGCTACCTGGATCCTATGATCAATCTCTCTCTCTAGGTCTCCATCCTTCGTTACGTAGGAGCCGAGGTATTTGAAGGCGTCCGCCTTTGGGAGCTTGTGGTCTTGCATGAACAGGTCGCCTCCTTGCGTCACATTGCACTCCAGGTACTCCGTTTTCTGTCTGCTCACCTTCAGTCCGTAATCCTCCAGCAAACCCCTCCATAGCTCCAACCTCTCTTGCAATTCTTCACGGCTCTCGGAGACCAAAACAATATCATCTGCAAAGAGCATGCTCCATGGTGCCTCCTTTGTCACTTCCTCCACCATCACATCCATGAGAAGGTTAAATAGATAGGGGCTAAGAGCTGATCCCTGATGGAGTCCAACTTTCACCTGAAAAGGCTCTGACCTGCCGAAAAAAAGTAACTTCAGCTAATATAATTATTTCGACAAAAAATCATAGAAAGTTAACCAAAATTCATTCTTCTTTTGATTATTTTTCAAGATTTGCGTTCTGCAGATATGAATTAGACATACTGACAAATCCAGTCTCTGGGAAAGTAAGCTAGCTCAAATTAGTGTTGGTACTAATCCCGGATTAATGTAAATAAAAAGGGAGAGAAAAGAGAAAAAAAATTCTATCTACAATGAATGCTCTGAATGATTACTCTCTTGCTTACTATTAGCAACGCCTCTTGATATTTCTATCATGTGGGAATAGTTATACCTGGCCTCATTCCCCCTTGTAAGGGAGGTGGCCGAGCGAATAAACACGCATTCACCATGATCCCCACATACCTCAACCCCTCCTCTTAGTCCTTTGGGGTAGAGGGTTATCTCATTCCCATGTTCCACCCTGTTTGAATCACCTACTAGGTAGGCGGGTAAAGATATTCATTATTGAGACATGACAGCCACAGCTGGTTTAACCCCAGAGCTTCATCACAAGGCAGTTCCCCTCTTAAGCATCCATCATAGTTCACTGAGCCAGCAGGTGCGTGAAATCACTTTTTGCCCGTGTCACCTATGTACAATCTTGAAAGGAACTGTCAAATTGACCAAATCTGAAAGGAAAGACTGGAACCTACATAATAGCAACTATCTTCCAATGTCTCCTCGCTCCTCCCCATTTAGTAGACACTTACTACACCCATGGTAACACAGAGGAAATATTGTAGTGCCTTCCATCAGGGAGAATATATATATATATATATATATATATATATATATATATATATATATATATATATATATATATATATATATATATATATATATATATATAATATATATATATATATATATATATATATATATATATATATATATATATATATATATATATATATATATATATATATATATATATATATATATATATATAGTAGTATAAGCCCATTAAATACATCAACGAATATAAATATATATATATATATATATATATATATATATATATATATATATATATATATATATATATATATATATATATATATATATATATATATATATATATATATATATATATATATATATATATATATATATATATATATACATATATATATATATATATATATATATATATATATATATATATATATATATATATATATATATATATATATATATATATATATATATATATATATATATATATATATATATATATATATATATATATATATATATATATATATATATATATATATATATATATATATATATATATATATATATATATATATATATATATATATATATATATATATATATATATATATATATATATATATATATATATATATATATATATATATATATATATATATATATATATATAGTAGGATAAGCCCATTAAATAAATCAACGAATATATATATATATATATATATATATATATATATATATATATATATATATATATATATATATATATATATATATATATATATATATATATATATATATATATATATATATAAGTACAAACTGTTAGCATACAGCACTAAATAGTAAGGAAGCCCATCAGTGAAACAAAACTTATAAAACAATGCTATATTTCGGATCCTAACTGGAGAAGGGCTCCAGTTAGGATCCGAGATATAGCATATGTATATATATATAGTATATATGTATATACTATATATATATATATATATATATATATATATATATATATATATATATATATATATATATATATATATATATATATATATATATATATATATATATATATATATATATATATATATATATATATATATATATATATATATATATATATATATATATATATATATATATATATATATATATATATATATATATATATATATATATATATATATATATATATATATATATATATATATATATATATATATATATATATATATATATATATATATATATATATATATATATATATATATATATATATATATATATATATATATATATATATATATATATATATATATATATATATATATATATATATATATATATATATATATATATATATATATATATATATATATATATATATATATATATATATATATATATATATATATATATATATATATATATATATATATATATATATATATATATATATATATATATATATATATATATATATATATATATATATATATATATATATATATATATATATATATATATATATATATATATATATATATATATATATATATATATATATATATATATATATATATATATATATATATATATATATATATATATATATATATATATATATATATATATATATATATATATATATATATATATATATATATATATATATATATATATATATATATATATATATATATATATATATATATATATATATATATATATATATATATATATATATATATATATATATATATATATATATATATATGTATGTATATATATATAAAGTACTTATTAATTTCGTGACCTTATCTGGCTACCTTCTCGAAGTACAATGACAAGAGATACAGCTAGCATAAATAGAGAACAATTGACATGAAGGAGACAAAAAACCCGACCTTGTTAAGATTACATGGGATTATA
>JAXCGZ010017011.1:157500-162500 GCA_037179515.1 Halocaridina rubra
TGACACACATCTGCTTCCACTCCACCATTTGCAGCTATAACTGAGCCTAAATACTTAAACTGATTAACCTCCTCAAGTGTCTCTCCATTCAACATAACATTCAATCCAGCGCCATCCTCATTTCTTGTACACCTCATAACCTTACTCTTTCCCACATTCACTCGCAACTTCCTTCTCTCACACACCATTCCAAATTCTGACACTAACTGCCACAGCTTTCCCTCTGAATCTGCCACCACCACAGAATCATCTGCAAACGGCAAGTGATTCAGCTCGCACTCGTTATCATCCCCATCTACCATTCTCAAACCTCGACCATGCACTCGCTCATTCACCTCTCTTACAACTCCATCAATACACAAATTGAACATCCATGGTGACATTACACATCCCTGTCTCAGTCCCACATTCACTGGAAACCACTCACTCACTTCATTCCCTACCCTAACACAAGCTCTACTGCCCTCATACAAACTCTCCACTGCATGCAACAATTTACCATTAGTTCCATATAATCTCAAAACATTCCACATAGCCTCTGTATCAACTCTATCATATGCTTTCTCCAGATCCAAAAATGCAAAATACACATCCTTACCCTTTGCTAAATATTTCTCACATAACTGCCTAACTATAAAAATCTGATCAATACAACCTCTAGCTCTCCTAAAACCACTCTGCACTTCCATGATCACATAATCTGTCTTATCCCTAATCCTATTAACCAGTATCCTACCATACACGTTTCCTACCACACTCAACAAACTTATACCCCTAAAATTACTGCATTCATACATATCTCCCTTACCTTTGTATAGGGGCACTATACAGGCAATCACCCATTCCACTGGCACCAATGACAACATAAACAAACAAAACAAAAACAAACAAACTTTATTTCCATTTCAATACAATGGGTATTCGTCAGCCAGGGCAAGCCCCAACCCCCCACAGTGGTGCCCAACCACAGCAGTAGCCTGCCAGTAAACAGCTTAAACTCTCGGTCTTGGAAGGGAACCGATCTTTCGACCTCATGAATGCGAAGCCAGCGCGTTACCAATGTACTAGCCAGCATATATTAAACGCTCTCACTACCCATTCCAATGAAGTCACACTCCATTCTTCCAACATCTCCTCTCTCACACCATCCATTCCAGGTGCTTTACCTGCTTTCGCTTCATACAATGCCCTTTTCACCTCCTCTCTTGTAATCTCTCTGTCATTTTCATCTCCCATTACTGGCCCTTGAACCCCTCCCACTGCCACTATAGCTGCCTCTCTATCTTCCTCAACATTCAGCAAACACTCAAAATATTCTGCCCATCTTTTCCTTGCATCGTTCCCTCTTAACATCTGTCCATTCACATCTTTCACTGTCTCTTCCATCCTCGATGCACCCTTCCTTACTCTCTTCACTTCTTTCCAAAACTTCTTTTTATTCTCCTCATATGACCTACTAAAGTCCTGTCCCCACCTAACATTTGCCAACCTCTTCTCTTCCTCTACCTTCCGCTTGGTTTCCACATTTTTCTCCCTATATCTTTCATACTTCTCCCTACTTTTACATTGCAGCCATTCCTCAAAAGCCCTCTTTTTCTCTTCTACCTTCATTTTCACCCCTTCATTCCACCATTCACTGCCCCTCCTCATGCCACCTCCAACAAACCTCTTTCCACACACATCACTTGCATGTCCCACAAAACATTCTTTCATCAACCCCATTCCTTCCCTAACTCCCCAACTTCTCTTTCTTTCACCCTGTCATATGCCACTCTCAACTGTCCTGATATTCCTGTCTCTTCTCTGGCTTTTCAACTCTTCCACCTTCACTATTTCCCTTCTACATCCCCCCACACTATTTCCCCACTCTTTTGCTACTACCACTTTCGCTTCAACCAAAAAATGATCAGACATCTCAGCAGCCACACCCCTGAATGCATGTACATCTTTCACTCTACCAACCATGCTCTTTGCTACCAACACTTAATCCATCAATGCTCTTTCTTTCACTCTTCCATTTGCCACTCTCATCCATGTATACTTATGTATTAACTTTTTCTTAACTAAACTATTACCTATCACCAACTCTTGCTCCACACACATATCTAACAGTCTCTCGCCACTCTCATTCCCACCTGGTACCCCATACTTTCCGACAACACCTTCTATCTCTCCATCATCCACTCTGGCATTCAAGTCACCCAACACAACTACATAGTTCCTTCTACTCAGACCATCCACACATCTAGTTAACTCATTCCAGAATTCATCCCGCTCTTCCTCACTTCTCTCACATCCTGGCCCATATGCACTAACAAAAGCCCAACATTCCTTTCCTATCCTAGCCCTCACCCACATCAGCCTATATGACACTTCTTTCCATTCCACTACCTGATTTACCATCCATTCACTCAGCAATAATGCCACACCTTCTCTCGCTCTCCCCCTTTCAACTCCAGACACCCTACCCATCACATCACCAAATGCCACGTCTCCTTTTCCTTTCATCTTCGTCTCACACAATGCCAATACATCCATCCTCCTCCTACCAAACATATATCCAATCTCACATCTTTTGCTCTCTATCGTACTACAACCACGCACATAGACACCCCAAAACTAGAGCTTGGGGAGAAGTTATTCTCCCCTCTACTCCCCTTCTTCCTAGACGTCTCGCAGGAGGTTGATACAAGGGGGGAATTCATAGTACCCCCGCCCCGTCCACTTTTAGTCGCCTTTTACGACACGCAGGGAATACGGTGAGGCTATTCTTTGATGTTGTGCCCGCTCCATATATATATATATATATATATATATATATATATATATATATATATATATATATATATATATATATATATATATATATATATATATATATATATATATATATATATATATATATATATATATAAATATATATATATATATATATATATATATATATATATATATATATATATATATATATATATATATATATATATATATATATATATATATATTATATATATATATATATATATATATATAACTCCAGTCCTCTTCAGGTACAAATGAATCGATATATACAAAGCTCTGGATAAAAAATATGGGGGGGGGGAGAGATGATAGCTACGATTGCCAGTAGGATCCACGATGGGATTATCTTTAGACCTCAGGTCTGGTGGACAGTCATTTGGCATAATCTTCTAAATGAGGTCTTTTAATATTGCTTCATCCGCAATGTCAGATCTCCACGGTTCATTTGATAATTTAAGGTTTCTTATTTTTCTATAATGTCTGCTTCAAGTATCTTTCTCCTGTATTGACAGTTACTCTTATATATCAATGAGGACTCACTCCAATTAATATGGTGACCAGTATCTCGCATATGCACAAATAGAGCAGAACTTTCAGCACCATATCGCACTGCTCTTTTATGCTCAGATATTCTCTGGCCTATCGAACGACCAGTTTGACCTATGTAAGATTTATTGCAGGAACTGTAATAAATTTTATAAATCCCTGCTTCTATAGCTTTTTTATTTTGATATACGTTAATAAGTGAAGAAACAATTGTTTTAGGATAATTAAATATAAAAGTATTACTTCTGCCTAATTGATCACTAAGAATTTTATTATTTTTTAAATAAGATATTTTAATCGTATATGCAAAGTTTATTTCTGACAGTTCTGCTGGCCCATTATAAAATATTTTAATTGCTTTGTTAATTGCTTTTTTGATTACATACGCGGATACATGAGACTTTCTAGTTGTTGGCGGATTATTTGAATTCGCATTGCAAGTGATGAGTGGAACACACTAAAACCTTTTAGGAAAAGATTGCATGCAACACCAGTTTTTACCGACAAAGCATGATAACTTAAAAAGTGTATATAAGAGATAGAGAGAGTATGCTTCCTATACACAGTAAATGAGTGTTTGTTGGGTTTTCTCATAATTAAGACATCCAAAATTGGTAGCTTGCCATCCGATTCCCATTTGGTTTTAAAATTGATGCTAGGGACTAAATCATTAAGCTTCTTAAAAAATGTGTCAAAGTCTACCCAACGGGAGTCCCAATATGAAAATATATCGTCTACATATCGCAACCATATAATTTCTTTGGGCTTAATGCTGACTAGAATCTCTGTCTCAAAGAACTCCATATGCAAGTTAGCCAGAAGGGGGGACAAGGAGCTTCCCATACTACATCCAAAGTTTAGCTTGTAAAACTTACCATTAAAGGAAAATACATTATCAGTGACGCATATTTTATAATGGGCCGGCAGAACAGTCAGAAATAAACTTTGCAAATACGATTAAAATAACCTATTAGAAAATTTTAAAATTCTTAATGATCAATTAGTCAGAAAGTAATCCTTTTTTATTTAATTATCCTAAAACAATTGGTTCTTCACTTATTAACGTATATCAAAATAAAAAAATCTTTAGAAGCAGGGATTTATAAAATTGATCGCAGTTCCTGTAATAAATCTTACATAGGTCAAACTGGATGTTCGCTAAGCCAGAGAATATCTGATCATAAAAGAGCAATGCAATAAGGTGCTGAAAGTTCTGCTTTATTTGTGCATATGCGAGATACTGATCACCATGTTAATTGGAGTGAGTCCTCATTGCTATATAAGAGTAACTGCCAATACAGGAGAAAGATACTTGAAGCAGTTATTATAGAAAAATCAGAAACCTTAAATTTATCAAATGGACAGTGGATATCTGACATTGTGGATGTAGCAATATTAAAAGGCCTCATTAAGAAGATTACGCCAAATGACCGTCCACCTGACCTGAGGTCTAAAGATAATCCCATCGTGGATCCTCCAGGCAATCTTAGCTAGCATCTCTCCCCCACCATATTCTTTATTCTTTACCCAGAATTTTGTATATATCGATTCAATTGTACCTGAAGAGGGCTGAGTCCTCTTGTGTTTTATTTAATGGCCTTCTTTTGCTTAATATTGTGCTGTGCTATAACAGTTTATTATATATATATATA
>JAXCGZ010017011.1:167500-190000 GCA_037179515.1 Halocaridina rubra
ATATATATATATATATATATATATATATATATATATATATATATATATATATATATATATATATATATATATATATATATATATACATATATATATATATATATATATATATATATATATATATATATATATATATATATATATATATATATATATATATATATATATATATATATATATATATATATATATATATATATATATATATATATATATATATATATATATATATATATATATATATATATATATATATATATATATATATATATATATATATATATATATATATATATATATATATATTTATATATATATATATATATATATATATATATATATATATATATATATATATATATATATATATATATATATATATATATATATATATATATATATATATATATATATATATATATATATATATATATATATATATATATATATATATATATATATATATATATATATATATATATATATATTTTTATATATATATATATATATATATATATATATATATATATATATATATATATATATATATATATTTCTGTATATATAATTAGTGCAGCCGTATTCTACATGCAGGTCCTAAGCCAGAGTAAATTAGGGAGGGTTAAGCATAATGTTGATACCCCTACCCTGTAAGACCTCTGGTTGCAGAATCTTTAGGTAGGATAACGGACGTACACATCGTTGACGACAGGAGAGGGAATGAACAAATCTCATGGAATATCCCTTAAAGTATGGCAACTTGGAATATATTGAAGTGGAAATGCTTGAACAATGGTAGAAAAAATAAGAGGTATTAAATTGATATACCATCAATACAAGAATTTGGAGAATATGCAATTAATCAATATTCTATCCTATATATAGTTGTAGAGGAAGAAGGGGTCCACTAGCACCTAGTGGATTTATTGTTGGCACCTATTTTATTCCATTCTGTGAAGTGTCTATTTTAAGATTTTGACAAGTAACAGGTTCAAATAATGTCCCACGGGGTTCGTTTTTAGCCTTTATTACAAATACTTGGTACTTGGACGCGAAACCTAGAAACATGAGATAGTTGCATAACTTTTGAACTAAACAACTGGCAGGGACAAATTAACACATTTTCCCATACAAGTTTGACCAAAAAATGAATTAAAATACAAATTTTTAAGTTTTAAGCACATCTTGACTCGATATCAGAAGAAAAAATGCAAAATAAGTTGTAGTCAGTATGGCATTAGTTAATCACATTTTACTTTTTTCTTTGAGATATGTGTTCTGATGAAAATATGGTCTAATTGATGTTGAAGTGAAGTATGAAGATATTTAGACCAGCAATTAAACTATTAAGGTCCATAATTAAATCATACAAGGATTAATCATGGGGAAAAAATGCTGCGACACTGCTGAAAACCTTACAAAAAAGTTACCATCGACATTATGTATTTTGCATGACCCACCTCTCTCTCAGCATGGTAATTTTACAGACTTTAGTTCTTGCAGTGGGGATTCAGATGATAAGCTCTCATACATTCATGATATTCGTGATTTGAGACTCAGTGAATCAGTAACTTCACCCTACTGTATGAATAACATTTGTGACCAGATATCATTAACGCTGGAGGGATTGCCTTTGGAAACAACTGGTTATCATCAAAACTGTTAAAGAAAATTTACAATGAACTTAGTTCGCTTAAAACAAGTCAAAAGCTTCTGATTCCGGTGAATCATTATCATCACAGATAAAGGATTTCCTACAGCTGCACAAATCTCAGGCAGACCGGTCTGAGGGGACTTGGTGTTCCTTCCTGTTTACTAATCAGTGTATTTTTTGTGAAAAGGTAGAGATCAAGGTTAGGGAAAAGACTGAATGTCCTGTGACGTTTCAGATTTGGAAGCACAAAGAAGCAGCCTGGAACATTGCACTCAGGTCACAAGAAATGAATAAGAAGGCTCTTTACCACAAAGTACATCTTTATCCTCCACTTATTCAATAGTCGTTGACTCTTATAGCAAATAATAATGATTATTTCCTTGTTGTATAGCGTCCCAAAGCGAGATAAAGAAACTACTGACAATAATTTCTTCTGAATATGCCTTACCTTTTGTCATATACCATCGACAAAACTAAATTTAGAGAACTTAAAAATTAAGTCATTAAGTGGAAATCATATATACAAAATTGTCTAAAAATAATCTTATGATAATCCTGATAATGGAAGCGAGGTACCACCCATCATGCAGAAATACATTTGACACCGAGTACCAGAATCATGTGCGTGGGAAGAAGAAGTCAGAGAAGCCAGTCAGCATTGACATCCTTCAGACACAGAAGATAGCAATACATCATAGAGCCAATGAGAGCATGAAGAACTATGTTCTTAGGCATGTGACTGAATATAATGAGGTCGTTCAATTGACATTCCTCCGTAACTTGTATACTGAAAAGCTTGATAAATATGGTTTTCCCAATCCAGACTACCGCAATGAGAAATTGATAAACCACTTGCAATGAGACAAAGACATCTCGCAAGTAATTGCCTTCTCCAAGGTATCACTCAAATATTACATTAGCTGAAGCAATATCATGTGCTTACGAGCTTGGTACAACAAACCAGCAACAAGATGCAGCCCTCACATTCCGTTCCTTCATTATAAAAGCATTCAAAGAATCAAAGGAACTGTCTTGGTCCCCAACTGCACGTGAGCTTAATGCTTTGAAGGTGGAAGAGTTACACTCCGATGATCTTGTAAAATTTATGAGCATGGTACTTACAGAAATAACCGAGGTTGATGAAGAGAAGTGTGAAAAGACTTATAGGCTGGTGGTTACTCAATCACACAGGCTGTATGTCGAGCTGCAACCAATGGCCAGTGGAAACTCTCAAAACACCTCCTCCTCTGTGCCACTCTTCGGCACCTCTAGCGAAGCAAATAGGTGGGTAATCAGCTAACATTATTTTTTTTTTCTTGATGAGATTCTTTGCACAGGTGTCGGCATTACTCTCACTCCTAAATCCAATATGCATCAGAGTGGATATTGTAGATACTTTCTTAGTCTGTTAATATTCTAGAACTATATTTAACTATATGAGAATGCTAAAAATAATGTACTGAGTAATATGGTCATTGCAAAACTGATATTGCTTAGATACTAAAAATATTGTATATTCAAATTTTTTATAGTATAAATCACTCTTTTTGCAGCTCACAACCATCCTTCCCCGATTTGGTCACTCAGAAACCTTCAGCTTTAGTCTGGAGCTTGAGACAGCACTAACCAAGGCTCTTGACGAGACGTCCACCTACCAGACCCCTCAAATCATCCCTGGTGAGGGCAATGCTGTGTTCCATAACGAGTGGGATAACTTAACAAAATTATAACCACTGTCCATCACTCAAACATTGTGAATAGTGCTAGAGGGATAATGATTCAAGAGGTGAGAGAGGGGCATCAAAGCACCAATGTGAGGACCTTTCCTTTCTATGAAAGGTCATCCAAAATGAGAAGCCTCAAAATTACCCCTCCAGAAACATTGTCAGAACTAGTATTCAGAAGAATTGGTCCCAAATTTCCCCAGAATGCTAGGTTTACCCCACCTGCTGAAAACTAAGGGATATACAATGCTACACTGTTGGAGTACTACATTTATCTACTATGCAGGCTTTTAAAAAGTGAGAGTAAGCAACAGGTGACTGGATCTGGTGGCTTCATTTCAAGCATAGGGAAAGTGCCTCCAAGAAAATCTACAATTGACTATTACACCCCAATCAACCAGCCTGTTACCGAAAATGCTCTGGTATATGAGCTGCTCAAGAGGTCAGAGGCAGCAACACAGGAGGTTGGGCAGTCATACTCCATCAACACCTTTGACTTGGGGGTGGTAATGAAGGCATGTCCTATAGTATGGAAATACGAGGAGGAGTTTAATAAACACATCATCATCCCTGGCAAGTTCCACACGGTCATGAGTTATATAGCATGCTCACTGGTCACAAGTGTAGAGGTGTTGGCTACTCTGAAATTCTCATTGAAGCTGGCCTCGCAACCAGTGGGTGCCTGAAGAGCATCCTGAGTGGAAAATCATATGCCAAGGCACTCTTTAGTCTGAAGCTGGTCACAGAGGCACTTGAACAGTTACTACTCAATGTGTTCCTGGATGAGGAGAATGTGGATGCCCCACATGAAACTTTAGTCAATCTTATCCCCTGCTGCACCTGTGAAAATCTTGATGTTGCTTAAAGATACTACAGTTATCAAGGTGATTCGTAATTTTACTGAGTACCAACAGAAGGTTCGTGAGGGCCATCTTGGGAAGAAAGGAATGTTCTGGCTCTCAGTGATGCAGCATGTAAGGCTTGTATTCATGATGGACTTTGCTGTGAAAATCAATAACTTTGAGCTCTTTCATTACTGCAATGGTGCCATGGCAGATCTCTTCTTTGCATACGATGGTCATATCTATTGCAGGTAATCAGTGTACATACTATTAATACTGACTAACAAAGAATTAAGTGGAAATGACTGTAGTATGAATTTTAGAGTAATATTAGTAACAAAAATAAAGAATTATATAGAGAAATAAACTGTAGTATGAGTTTTGAATTACTGTTGATTCTCTACAGGTACCTGACATGGTGTGAGGCATTCGTCTCGAACATCGACCACTCTCACCCTGGCGCTTGTGGTTACATCAAAATTGGAGCTATTGCAGTGTCCTGATCTCTTATTCTGGGGGTTCTCTCCACTGTGGACAAGACCATGAAGGAGATTTTTATGAAGTTTGCAAAGTCTTCAGGTAAGTAAAGCTGTGCACACAATCATAGCCTTTCTTTGATTAGAGGCAAATGAAATGTTGGCTGTGGCTATAGTATTTTCATGTTAAGGATTTTGGTCACAGTACAGTACTCATTTGAGAACTTCAAACAGGTTCCAAGTATCTGTGGTGATCAAAATTTCTAACAGGATAGTTATTTCCTCTAATAAACAATTGATCATGTTGGGATCTTCAACATGTTCAGCACACACAAGAAATGGTGCTACACAACCTCTGCACGATCTCAACTCTACGAACTCACTCTTGAGATGTGCAGCATGATTGATGATCCAGACTGTCCAAAGGCAGGGAAACGTGATCTAGATCCTGCTCAGGTTTAGAAGTATGCAGATGCTGTGCAGAGGGTCATCACAGCCATCAAATGCTTCACAAACCCTTGGATGGTCCTTGACAAAAACTGTCTTTTCTCCCTAGCATCTGGGGCTCCTATGAATCAAGAAGTCGAGTCATATGTAGAACAGGATGAGGCTGCAGGCTGGGCTGCCAAGGAGAAGGGTTCTTTGATCGCCTCAAGAAGCTTCAGCTAAAGACAATGGATCACAGCAACAAGATGGTCAAGCTCACATCTGCACAGGGCAAGGTGAGTTTTGACACTATTGATTACCCCCTTCACTATGAAAGGGATTCTAAGATAAATAATTTCCTGTGACCAGAAATCTCTAAGAGTTAGTGATCTTTTATGGGTACGAGCATCATTGAATTATTAATTAAAACTTTGAGCACATGTGGTCTCTTATAGGCATAGCAATTGTTGGTCAAAACATACCTGCATATAGATCGTAACAAATTGGTTGACCACTTACTATAATCTATGTCTTAATTTGTTTGAGAAATCTGATCTTCTAATATTAACATTTCACTAACATACTTCATCTAATTCTTTTGCAACTCTTCATATACCAGGAGCAGAGCAACCTTGCCTTCCAGCGGCTTGTTAAGTCACAGATGCTTGATGCACCTACTGACTTTGAGGAACCCATGCGTTTCCCCATCTCATCTGTTCCTCACGCACTAGGTTTCCCCGACGTTTTCTTTTGCAAAGATAAGCAAGGCCACAATCCTTCTCTATCTGATCTAGGATGAGGATAAGGAAGTGACCTGCCACAATGATGCACTCTTTTGTCAGGATGGAAATGCATTCTTCCACATGATGAAAAACCTGCCACCAACATTTGGAGAGATATCCCGACAGCTCTTGGGTCAAATGAGTTTGAAGCAACACTTTGTCTTTTCTACAGACTGCTACAAGCCAGACTCTATTGAAGCCTAGGAGAGGCTCAGGTGTGGCTTTTCAGATCAATACATAATTGATGGTCCTCATACCCACAAGCCACGTGACTTTAGGGCCTTCCTTGGCAATGAGCTGAACAAGAAGCTGCTTTGCAACTTACTTTTCGAGGTTTGGACCAGTGATCAGGCTGAAACATGGCTCAAAAATTGCAAGAAAGCAATTCTATGTTTGAGGGGAAAGCCTATCATCTCACTTCAATGAATGACAAAGTATGTTAGAAGGAAATAGTGCCACTATAATTACTTATGTTCATTACTAATTTAATGCATTATGTTGGTAATATAATAATTTATATATTCTCTTCTATACTTGATCCAGGTCCATTTCTCTGAGATCCATGAACTATACCCAGACCAGGAGGAGACGGATAGCCATGTCATCTTATATCTTCACCAGGCTGTCAAGTGGGGGTAGAAGTCCAGCGTGGTGAGGACTCTTGACACGGACATTCAGATGATCCTCCTTTACCATACCAAGAAGATTAATCTCTCCATAAATCTCGATCATGGCACTGGGGTGCATCATAATCTGATAAATATATCTGAACTGGTTGAGTTACTAGGCTCAGATTACTGCAGCACCCTGGAAGGGCAAGGTGAATCCGCTGAAGAAACTGCTGAAGAACCCATAGTATCAAACTGCTTTTAGCAACTTAGCATATCGTGGTTGTATCCTGATGAGCTGCAGCAGGAGATGGAGGCATTCACCTGTCTCATATATGACTATTCTCAAATAGAGTCAGTTGATGCTGTGCGTGCCAAGATGCTGCAAAAAATGGTGAGTGCTGACGAAGTCCTGAGCTTGTGCTCCAAATAGAAGTTGAATGCCTGCCAACTCCCAAGGTATGCCTCATCCGTCATGTACAGCGATCTAACTACAGAGTTGCTTGCTACAAGAGAGCAGACCAGCCAATATATGAGAGGCCCAAGCCCTATGATTGGGGTATAGGCTGGGAGAAGATGGTGGATGGGGGAGTGTTAGAGCCCATCTGGTCAGTTGGACCTATTCTCCTTCCTTCTCTCATCGAGATACTGGCACAGAGAGAGGAGTCGTAAAAGGAAAAGCTTTATAGACACAACAACTCAGAGACTGTGGTTGAGGAGGATGGAGATTATGAGTGTGATGATGAGATTGAGATGGATATCAAAGAGATGGACTTTGACGATCCCTTTTCTGATGATGATGGTGCTCGTCAGATGTATAGGGCAAAATTGTCTTAAGCAACTGATAGAACATGGATTATGAATTTATTAGTTTTTCTTAAAATGATTTTAAAGGACTTTCCCTTTACATCGAAATATATATAGACAAAAATATTTTTAAAAATTCTTATTATTTTCCATATTTTGGGGTGAGTTTCTTCTAATAATGAGTCAAGATGTGCTTTAAACTTAAAAATATCTATTTCAATGGATTTTTTGGGTCAAAGTTGAATGGGAAAATGTGTTCATTTGTCCCTGCAAGTTGTTTAGTACAAAAGTTATGTAACTTTCTAATGTTTCTAGGGTTCGCATCCACGTACCAATTATTTGCAATAGAAGGCAAAAACGAGCCCCGTGGGACATTATTTGAACCTGTTACATGCCAAAATCTTAAAGTAGACACTTCAAAGAATTGAATAAAACAGGTACTAACAAAAGATCCACTTGGTGCAAGTGGACCCCTTCTTCCGACTAGACTAATAATAGTAGGTCAGATGAAATTTACCAAAAAAGAGGTTGGTCTGCTTGTTTAACAAAGCAAAGAAAGCACTATGCAAAGTCATGCCAATAGGGATAAGATTTATGAAATTATAATTAAACTTTAATTGCTTCAAGACAACATTAACATGAGTATATGCCTCGATGGAAGATAGTACAGATGAAAATAAGGATGAAGTTTCTGACAACATACAAGAGACAAACAGCACTCCTAATCACGGTGTAATAATGATTATGGGAGACTTTAATGCAAAACATGGCAGAGAAATAGAGATACTCACACCAGCTTACATGCTGCAGCTAATGCTAATGAGCTAAGAGATATCCTTTGCCTTATCAGTTAATATAGTAATTGGAGGAAGTGTCTTTCTACTAAAAGGGCTACACAAACAAACATGGAGATTCCCAATCCATAGAATAGCTAATCAAAATGATCATATGCTGATAAGCAGGAAGCACAGATTAGCCTTGGAAGATAGCAGAATCTTTAGAGGTGCTGATATGACATAGATTTCTACCTAGAATGTGTCAGGATAAAAGAAGAACTGAAAGTAGAAAAGTCAAGATCAGTGGAGAGGAGTAAAGACTTTGATGTGGAAAGATTTAAGGAGGAGATTGCAATATGTGAGTTTCAAGTGAAACTTACTTACAGGTTCCAGATCCTTAGCATAATAAAACAAGACGAGAGACAGGAAAAATACATTATTAATGCTAACTGAAGAAATATAGAGTAAATGGCTAAAGAAGTGACAGAAGAGGCAAATGGATATATGTAAGAATGGAAAAGAAATGTAGGACAGTAGCAGAGACAAGGAAAAAGCTAGACACCAACTCTTACAAAACCAAAGGAATGGGGAACTTAGTTAGTTGGAGAGACAAAAGAAGAGAGAGGCTGAGACAGTCATAAGAAAAAAAGAACTTGTTGAGATTGAGAGAAGACAGGGACGGCTATGGTGCCACTATCAAGGCAAACAACTAAGAAGAGGATGCCAAGCAAGGCCCATTATGACTATTTGCTGAACCTTAATAGATTGTAATTTGAATTAAATGCAAAAACATAGTGATGAGTGAGGTTGAGGGAAACTCTGAGATGAGCTGTGGCATTCAGATAGAATGCATTCATTCTTAGAATAGAAGATGAAGCAGTAAGGTTTGTTTCCCTTTTAACCTTCTGTGGTGTAGTTGGCAGCGCCTTGGCACAGTAATTGCGTTTCCTAGGTTCGAGTCCCAGTCGGGGTAAAATGTGATTCATGTTCACATCTGGTAATGTGCTTATATATATATATATATATATATATATATATATATATATATATATATATATATATATATATATATATATATATATATATATATATATATATATATATATATATATATATATATATATATATATATATATATATATATATATATATATATATATATATTTTTAAGAGTGTGACACCGGGACAGGCAGAAACTGCCCTCATCAACGAAGGCCCGTGCACTAGAAAATACCAAGACGAAGGAAAAGAAAAAGATTAAGGGCAAGGCAGAGAAGAGGTAATGTCACACAAAGGAAAACGACAGACAGAAAAAAACAGTCAAAGTAAAGAGGACCCAGAGATATGGAGGACTAGGCTCTGAGATGACGATAGATTTGCTTTTTGAAGGATGAAAGGTCATAAGAACTAGGAAAGACAGAAGGAGGAAGAGAGTTCCAGAGTCTGGAGGTAGATGGGAAGAAGCAGTTGCTGCACCGACCAATCCGTGAGCTACAAATCTCCACACAGTACCTGTGAGATCTGGCCGCTTGGCGAGTGTTACGCGGCCTCGGCAGTGGAGGAGAGATGCAGCTCGCCAACTCATCAGAGCAGCGATGGAAGTAGTAGCGATAGAAAAGAGAAAGGGAAGATACCTTACGGCGAAGAGAGAGAGAATCCAGGTTAGAAGTAAGAGAAAAGGATCATTAATGAGTCTGACTGCCTTAGATTCAACCCTATCAAGAAGATAAGTAAAGGAAGAAGCACCCCAGATGTGTGAGCAGTATTTTAAGCAGGGGCGGATAAGACTTTTGTAAATTTTAAGTAATTGCAGTGAAAAAAAGTAATAACGAAAACGAAACAAAACCCCCAATTTTTTGGATGAAGATTTAGAAATTTGGATATATATATATATATATATATATATATATATAATATATATATATATATATATATATATATATATATATATATATATATATATATATATATATATATATATATATATATATATATATATATACATATATACATATATATATATTCATATATATATATATATATATATATATATATATATATATATATATATATATATATATATATATATATATATATATATATATATATATATATATATATATATATATATATATATATATATATATATATATATATATATATATATATATATATATATATATATATATATATATATATATCTATATATATATACATATATATACATATATATATATATATATATATATATATATATATATATATATATATATATATATATATATATATATATATATATATATATATATATATATATATATATATATATATATATATATATATATATATATATATATATATATATATATATATATATATATATATATATATATATATATATATATATATATATATATATATATATATATATATATATATATATATATATATATATATATATATATATATATATATGTATATATATATATATATATATATATATATATATATATATATATATATATATATATATATATATATATATATATATATATATATATATATATATACACACAAGTTTTTCTTCGAAAAGGTTGTGTCAGAAAATCATTCCTGGAGAAGAGGATTATTACCTCAATGGGAGATGCTTCCTTGTATACTCTTTACCGTGGATATTCGAAGCATAGTGATTCTTCAAGACCTGTGTAACTTTTGCAGTTCTTTCTGATGCCAGTTCTTTATACACATACACGCACAAACACACACACACACACCACACACACACACACACACACACACACACACACCCACAAACACACTACTTGACTACTCGGTGGCTGGAGTTGACTACTCGGTGGCTGGAGTACAACTTCAAGAGACAGAAAATGAGAGAGATCTAGGAGTAAACATACTGGCAGATTTGTCTCCAGAAATACATATAAATGGCGTAGTAAGGGCAGCATATGCATTCTTATCAAATGTAAGGGTAGCCTTCAGGCACATGGACAAGGAAATGTTCAGAAATATTTATGTAACCTATGTGAGGCCAAAACTCGAATATGCAGCCCCCTTTTGGAATCCGCACTTGAAAAAGCACATAGCTAAGCTTGAAAAAGTTCAAAGACATGCCACGAAACTGGTTCCAGAAATACGCAATCTCGGTTATGATGAGAGGCTGAGGGAATTAGACTTGCCATCACTCGAAGCTAGAAGAGTAAGGGGGGATATGGTGATAGACTTTAAATTCCTTCATGGTTATGATAGAGTGGATAGGGATCGATATTTCGATAAGGCTGGCTCTAGAACTAGAGGTCATAGTTTGAAGCTTCGTAAGAAAACTTCTTTGCAGGATGTAAGGAAATACTTTTTCAGTGTAAGAGTAGTTGATAATTGGAATTCGCTAAGCGAGGAGGTAGTTAATGCTATCTCAATCCATAGTTTTAAGGACAGGTACGATAAGTATCACTAAGTCTAAAATGGAACCGATCAGGAGACGGGAAGATACGAGCTTTGGGCTCTTTCCCGTAAACACAATTAGGTAATCACAATTAGGTAATCCCACACACACACACACACGCCAAATCTTACAGGAAAGAGAGGGCTGGGCAGATTGCATATTCCTAGACTTCCAGAAAGCGCTTGACACTGTTCCACATGGGAGACTTATTAGGAAGCTGCAATCAATGGCTAGAATAGGTGGAAATGTTTTGGAATGGATAAAAACTTACTTAGAAGGAAGGGAACAGAGGGTTAGAGTAAGACACTCAGTGTCTGAATGGAGAAGAGTTAGTAGTGGAGTCCCACAGGGTTCAGTTTTAGGGCCACTTTTGTTCGTTGTATATGTAAATGACCTACCAGAGTCTGTAAATTCATTCATGAATATGTTTGCAGATGATGCAGAGATTGTGAAGAAAGTAAAAAACGAGAACAATGGTAGAGAACTTCAGGAGGATCTAAATAATCTGCATGAGTGGTCAGAAAGGTGGCTAATGAAATTCAATACTTCAAAATGTAAGGTAATGAGAATGGGTACAAGTGCAAGAAGGCCCAAGCTTGACTACTCGGTGGCTGGAGTACAACTTCAAGAGACAGAAAATGAGAGAGATCTAGGAGTAAACATACTGGCAGATTTGTCTCCAGAAATGCACATAAATGGCATAGTAAGGGCAGCATATGCATTCTTATCATATGTAAGGGTAGCCTTCAGGCACATGGACAAGGAAATGTTCAGAAATATTTATGTAACCTATGTGAGGCCAAAACTCGAATATGCAGCCCCCTTTTGGAATCCGCACTTGAAAAAGCACATAGCTAAGCTTGAAAAAGTTCAAAGACAGGCCACGAAACTGGTGCCAGAAATACGCAATCTCGGTTATGATGAGAGGCTGAGGGAATTAGACTTGCCATCACTCGAAGCTAGAAGAGTAAGGGGGGATATGGTGACAGTCTTTAAATTCCTTCATGGTTATGATAGAGTGGATAGGGATCGATATTTCGATATGGCTGGCTCTAGAACTAGAGGTCATAGTTTGAAGCTTCGTAAGAAAACTTCTTTGCAGGATGTAAGGAAATACTTTTTCAGTGTAAGAGTAGTTGATAATTGGAATTCGCTAAGCGAGGAGGTAGTTAATGCTATCTCAATCCATAGTTTTAAGGACAGGTACGATAAGTATCACTAAGTCTAAAATGGAACCGATCAGGAGACGGGAAGATACGAGCTTTGGGCTCTTTCCCGTAAACACAATTAGGTAATCGCAATTAGGTAATCACACACACACACACACACACACACACGCCAAATCTTACAGGAAAGAGAGGGCTGGGCAGATTGCATATTCCTAGACTTCCAGAAAGCGTTTGACACTGTTCCACATGGGAGACTTATTAGGAAGCTGCAATCAATGGCTAGAATAGGTGGAAATGTTTTGGAATGGATAAAAACTTACTTAGAAGGAAGGGAACAGAGGGTTAGAGTAAGGCACTCAGTGTCTGAATGGAGAAGAGTTAGTAGTGGAGTTCCACAGGGTTCAGTTTTAGGGCCACTTTTGTTCGTTGTATATGTAAATGACCTACCAGAGTCTGTAAATTCATTCATGAATATGTTTGCAGATGATGCAGAGATTGTGAAGAAAGTAAAAAACGAGAACAATGGTAGAGAACTTCAGGAGGATCTAAATAATCTGCATGAGTGGTCAGAAAGGTGGCTAATGAAATTCAATACTTCAAAATGTAAGGTAATGAGAATGGGTACAAGTGCAAGAAGGCCCAAGCTTGACTACTCGGTGGCTGGAGTACAACTTCAAGAGACAGAAAATGAGAGAGATCTAGGAGTAAACATACTGGCAGATTTGTCTCCAGAAATGCATATAAATGGCATAGTAAGGGCAGCATATGCATTCTTATCATATGTAAGGGTAGCCTTCAGGCACATGGACAAGGAAACGTTCAGAAATATTTATGTAACCTATGTGAGGCCAAAACTCGAATATGCAGCCCCCTTTTGGAATCCGCACTTGAAAAAGCACATAGCTAAGCTTGAAAAAGTTCAAAGACAGGCCACGAAACTGGTGCCAGAAATACGCAATCTCGGTTATGATGAGAGGCTGAGGGAATTAGACTTGCCATCAGAAGCTAGAAGAGTAAGGGGGGATATGGTGACAGTCTTTAAATTCCTTCATGGTTATGATAGAGTGGATAGGGATCGATATTTCGATATGGCTGGCTCTAGAACTAGAGGTCATAGTTTGAAGCTTCGTAAGAAAACTTCTTTGCAGGATGTAAGGAAATACTTTTTCAGTGTAAGAGTAGTTGATAATTGGAATTCGCTAAGCGAGGAGGCAGTTAATGCTATCTCAATCCATAGTTTTAAGGACAGGTACGATAAGTATCACTAAGTCTAAAATGGAACCGATCAGGAGACGGGAAGATACGAGCTTTTGGCTCTTTCCCGTAAACACAATTAGGTAATCGCAATTAGGTAATCACACACACACACACACACACACACACGCCAAATCTTACAGGAAAGAGAGGGCTGGGCAGATTGCATATTCCTAGACTTCCAGAAAGCGTTTGACACTGTTCCACATGGGAGACTTATTAGGAAGCTGCAATCAATGGCTAGAATAGGTGGAAATGTTTTGGAATGGATAAAAACTTACTTAGAAGGAAGGGAACAGAGGGTTAGAGTAAGACACTCAGTGTCTGAATGGAGAAGAGTTAGTAGTGGAGTTCCACAGGGTTCAGTTTTAGGGCCACTTTTGTTCCTTGTATATGTAAATGACCTACCAGAGTCTGTAAATTCATTCATGAATATGTTTGCAGATGATGCAGAGATTGTGAAGAAAGTAAAAAATGAGAACAATGGTAGAGAACTTCAGGAGGATCTAAATAATCTGCATGAGTGGTCAGAAAGGTGGCTAATGAAATTCAATACTTCAATATGTAAGGTAATGAGAATGGGTACAAGTGCAAGAAGGCCCAAGCTTGACTACTCGGTGGCTGGTGTACAACTTCAAGAGACAGAAAATGAGAGAGATCTAGGAGTAAACATACTGGCAGATTTGTCTCCAGAAATGCATATAAATGGCATAGTAAGGGCAGCATATGCATTCTTATCATATGTAAGGGTAGCCTTCAGGCACATGGACAAGGAAATGTTCAGAAATATTTATGTAACCTATGTGAGGCCAAAACTCGAAAATGCAGCCCCCTTTTGGAATCCGCACTTGAAAAAGCACATAGCTAAGCTTGAAAAAGTTCAAAGACATGCCACGAAACTGGTGCCAGAAATACGCAATCTCAGTTATGATGAGAGGCTGAGGGAATTAGACTTACCATCACTCGAAACTAGAAGAGTGAGGGGGGGATATGGTGACAGTCTTTAAATTCCTTCATGGTTATGATAGAGTGGATAGGGATGGATATTTTGATATGGCTGGCTCTAGAACTAGAGGTCATAGTTTGAAGCTTCGTAAGAAAACTTCTTCGCAGGATGTAAGGAAATACTTTTTCAGTGTAAGAGTAGTTGATAATTGGAATTGGCTAAGCGAGGAGGTAGTTAATGCTATCTCAATCCATAGTTTTAAGGACAGGTATGATAAGTATCACTAAGTCTAAAATGGAACCGATCAGGAGACGGGAAGATACGAGCTTTGGGCTCTTTCCCGTAAACACAATTAGGTAATCACACACACACACACACACACACACACACACACACACACACACACACACACACACACACACACACACACATATATATATATATATATATATATATATATATATATATATATATATATATATATGTTCGTTCCGGTTTTACGTCACGGACTCCCTTTTTTACCAAGGGCTAGGACGGTTGCCTCATTGCGAAGGACTTGTTTTGGCAGGAGTAATCGTTACCCTGAGTGCATGCCCTTGCTAACCTCAGACCATGACGGGGTGCGAACCCTTGACCTGGCGACTCAGAGTCACGGACGCTACCGCTTGAGCCAAGGCGACTATCTATCTATCTATCTATCTGTCTAACTATCTATCTGTCTATCTATCTATCTATCTATCTATCTATATATATATATATATATATATATATATATATATATATATATATATATATATATATATATATATATATATATAAATATATATACATAAATATATGTATGGTCTCATACCTCCTTACAATGGAGTGATCAAGGCAAGAAACACGCATTTATCACAATCTACACATACTTCAACTACTCCTCTTAGTTCCTTTGGGATAAAGGGTTTGCAGATTTCCCCACTTCTACCCTGCTTGGGTCACCCACAAGATAGGCAGGCAAAGATATTCAACAATGATACCTGACAGTGCAGCTGGTGTATCCCCACCCCTTCATCACGTGGCAACTCCACTCACATCAATCCATCACAGTTCAGTAAGCTAGCAGGTGCGAGAATTCTCTTTGGCTCATGTCATCTATACACAATCTTCCTCCACTTATTCCAATTTCTTGCATGTTCTCTCCCTTTCTCCACTGACATTCCACGTACAATCAATGCCCTTTTCACACCATCCATAAATCTCATTCTATACCTTCCTCTTGGCCTAACTCCAATCTCTTCAACTCTCCACAGTCTCTTCACTATTCGTTCATCACATCCTTTTCATGTGTCCATTCCGATTCTGTACTGTCTGACCTATTCGACAGCTTTCTTTCAACATCCTTTTTCTGCTTGACATCCTCATTTCGTACTCTATCTATTCTAGTTACACCTATGAAGCCTCTCATACACCTCATCTCCATTGCATTCAACTTGTTCCTTTCATCCTCTCCTGCATTCGATGACTCTGCTTCATACAATTCTGTCGGCATGATCACACTTTCATATACCCCAAATACCAATTTCTCATTACACTTTTCAACCCACTTAGACATTTACTTGCTTCATTCACCTTTGACTTGCCTTCACATCCACTCGTTAACTCCTTGATAAGTGCGACCCCAGATACTTTGCACTCTCAACTTCTTCAAGCACTCCCCATTCACTCATACATTCAATCTGCCAACACTAACACTCCTCGTTCATCTCCTGACTACTTTCGCCAATATTTACTCGCAATATCCTTCTTTCACATACAGTAACAATTTCAATCTCTCTCTCTCTCTCTCTCTCTCTCTCTCTCTCTCTCTCTCTCTCTCTATATATATATATATATATATATATATATATATATATATATATATATATATATATATATATATATATATATATATATATATATATATATATATATATATATATATATATATATATATATATATATATATATATATATATATATATATATATATATATTTATATATATATATATATATATATATATATATATATATATATATATATATATATATATATATATATATATATATATATATATATATATATATATATATATATATATATATATATATATATATATATATATATATATATATATATATATATATATATATATATATTTCGAGTGTACTTATCTCGTACACCTTTAGAGAACAAAATAAATGAAAGCAGAACAATATTAGAGTAATAGCCAATGATTACTCTTCTGAAAAAGAGAAGAGGCGAAATGAGTTTTTCCAACAGCATATTAAATCATAATTTCCTTTATCGAAAACTTAGTTCCGTAATTTCATTAATGAAAGTCGTAGACTATCATTGGCTAAAGCAGAGGAAATTGCAATCATTAATGTCTGTTATATGTGTCGTTTTATGGTAATATTATATTAGATTTCCATTGAATTAGAAAGAGTGTAAGATAGATAGATAAATAGATAGATAGATGGATAGATAGATAGATAGATAGATAGATAGATAGATAGATAGATAGATAGATAGATAGATAGATAGATAGATAAATAGATAAATAGATGGATAGATAGATAGATAGATAGATAGATAGATAGATAGATAGATAGATAGATAGATAGATAGATAGATAGATAGATAGACAGATTGATATTTATATAGATAGATAGATAGATGGATAGATAGACATACGTACAGACAGACATGAATACAGCCAGACATAAACACAGACAAACAAACAGACAGAAAACGCAGAGTATTTAACATCAGCTATTGTAAAGACACAAACTAGTTTGGCGGAATATACCTGTAACTTTTGATTACCTATATAGGATTTTTTTTTTATATTACAATAGACTATCAACTAATAGATCGTTATGATCGTATGAGATTCTTTGAGAAAGGTTTCATAAACCGTGATAAGAATTGGAATAGCTTACATACAGCTTCATTTAACCACAAAAGTTAATAATGGAAAACTTGAATTCCTTCCCAATATTTATGAATAAAAAAAAATATTCTAATAAAGGAAACAATTTAATTTACCAAACCAAAATATTTTTTTTTCAATTCTTCACTTCTAAGAAGGCATATAAGAATTATATGAAAATGAAAAATAAATCGTTATTTATAACAACAGAAGCTTTCTAACACCAAGATATTATTTGGAATTAAAAAACTCCTGCTCAGACTGTGAGATCCATTTACATATTTTAGTTCTCTGAGTCTATATGCCTTGATGTAAAAATGCCAAATTGCATGTCATCTGCAAGATACACGGATATGTTATTCCAACCCAGATACTTTCCCAGAGAATATCTTTGTTTCAGCAGTAACCATCTTTCGTGAAAATATTCTTACATTTATGCTTTCCCCCTCATGATAATGTTTCTCTTTGGAGACAAAGTGTTTGATACTGTTGTATTAGATTTTTCATTTTGCCAATTGTGTTTTTCTCTTTAAGTAACTTTAGCTTCACTGGTACGCTCTTCGATCTTTTATAATACGTCTAATAGAATATTCACTCTTTTTGCTAATTTAGTATGACACTATATTGTATCTGCTTGGTTACAGAGTCGTCTCAAAATTATTTTTCAAAGTTGCATCAATGGGCTAGTCATCATCAGAGCAATCTAGGGTTAAAAAGGAGAAGGTTGTGACGTACATCTAATGGTAGCTTGTAATAACTCCAAAGTTTCATTCGATATATTTGCGGTTAATAGTGAAACTTTACCTTTATGAGCTCATACATTGAGAACAGGCAAGCAATCAGGCCCGGAGATCTTTTGTAATAAGAAAGTAAATAGCTAAAAAATAACAAACACAATATCACTAATATAATTAAGAACTTGACTCTTTAAATCGTACTAAGCCATTACCCAAAGAGCAGCTGCTATGCTACCATAAGCTCTAAAGTAAAACATCAACAACTGCAAGTCTCTTCTTCGAAAAGAAAATATGAGGAGCCATTGGACCATTTCCAAGAGGATATGGGAGATCTTTTTGAATGAACTATCAAAATGAACCTTCCAAAAGCTTCGGCATTCCCACCCCTTTTTTTTTAATCAAACCACGTATGTAATGTGATGAAACAATATGAACTATAGAAATAACTGATGTTTTATTATATAACATGTCTCTATTATATAACATGAAAAAGCCTTTTCCATAAAAAATTCTAGATTTATTTTTTTCCGTCTCTCCAGAAGCATTCTGTATGTATAGTATATATAAAAAATCATATACAAGAATATGCAGATAGCAACTCACAAATTGACTCTGTAGATTCAAAAGCATTCGAACCATTGATGCATTTTGGAATTACAGGTACACGTAATAAAGCGGCATGAAACGAGACAACTTGGACAACGAGTTTACAAAGACTGCAGAAGTAGGAATGAACACATTCTATCTGAATGCCACTGTGTTCAAATTAGTTTCCCCAATCTCACTCGTGGTTTCGCTTTCGCATTTAATTTAATTCCCAATCTCATTCGGAACCAACAATAACCAAATAAGCACATTACATATGTGAAAACATGAAACATTTTTACCCCGACCGGTGCTTGAACCCGGGACTTGTAATTGCTATGCCAAGGCGTTATCAACTACAACACAGAATGTTAAAAGGAAACAGATCTTATAGCTTATATCTGCTATAATAGGAATGAAAGCATTCTATCCGAATCCCGCTATGTTCATTTTACAGTTTCCCCAACCTCACTCGTGGTTTCGTTTTCGCATTTAATTCAACTCCCAATCTCATTCAGGACCAACAATAACCAAATAAGCACATTATATATATATATATATATATATATATATATATATATATATATATATATATATATATATATATATATATATATATATATATATATATATATATATATATATATATATATATATATATATATATATATATATATATATATATATATATATATATATATATATATATATACATATATACATATATATATATATATATATATATATATATATATATATATATATATATATATATATATATATATATATATATATATATATATATATATATATATATATATATATATATATATATATATATATATATATATATATATATATATATATATGTATATATATATATATATATATATATATATATATATATATATATATATATATATATATATATATATATATATATATATATATATAAAATTCTATTTCACGAGAATCACGTGATTATTGTGGAACAGCACTTGGGTTCTATCCTCCCTAACCTCATCCTCCTATCTGACTCCCAGCTGTCTATACATACTTCCACTAACCCATTTCAAATCTCTCACTATAATCTGTATATTGGTTTTCGTTCCAAAGGTGGTCTGTGCCTACTGCAACACTAACACTCCTATTACGAGGTTCATGGACCTTGACTCTCCTGACTTTGATGTTCTCTGGCTAAAAGTCTATCTCTCCACTACCGCTATTTCCCATTGCTTCTGCTACTGTTCTTCAAACTCAACCGAGTTCGTGTCTCTCATTGGAAATCTGTCCTCGTGCCATGAGTCCTAGTCCTTGCTATCTTCTCACCCACATGCCGAAGTTTTTACATAGGAGACTTCAGTGTACACCACAGTGAGTGGCTCCATTCTTCTCTCACTGATGTGGAAGGAAGCGAGGCCCTTGCTTTGTCTATTACTCACGATCTGGAGAAAATAATCAAATATCCTACTCGTGTTCCTGATCGTCTTGAACATGCAGCAAACACTCTTGACTAATTTCTTACTTCTAACCCCTCAAACTACTCTTATTCTGTGCTTTCCACTCTTGGTAAATCTGACCACACCATGATCTCAATCTCTTGCATTTACGCTCCCCCACCACCTGTCCCTCCAGCTCAGCACCGCCTTTCGCACTTTGAGCATACCCAATATGATAATTTGCGTAAGTTCCTCTTAGACTTCCCATGGGATGACTACTGCTTTTGGTCCCGCAACCTTTTTCAGGTAGCTCTAAAAGTTGCCGAGATCATGATCGCGGGAATGGAGGTGTACATCCCCTCTTCTATAAAAACTTTCTCTTCCCCTAAACCTTGGTTTGACCGTGCCTGTTCCATGGTTATCCTGGCCAGGATTGGGCACGCCAACCTTACCAAGCCTCTTCTTCCGATTTAACTCTCTCTGCTTTTCTTGTAGGTAGGAATTGCTGTACTGCTCAGATTCTAAGGTCTAAGTCTTCCTTTATAAGAAGGAAAGTTGATGAACTTAACACCTCTCCCACTGACATATGCTTCTGGTCCTTAGCCAAAAACCTCTCAAAAAAGTCTCCAACTCAAGCATTCCCCTTCTCATTCAGCCTGAAGGTTCAATAGCTTGCTCTCCCACTGACAAAGCCACTCTCTTTGGCTCTCTTTTTCTGCCAACTCTTTTATAAACGATTCCAGTGCACCTGTTCCTCAGTCTCTTCCCCTCTCTAACCCTATGCCCTCCCTTATCCTTTCTTCACGCAATGTTCATAAGGTTCTTCGCTCGCTAAAGACGAACAAGTCATCTGGTCCGAATGGTATCCCTGCAATGTTCCTTAAGGAGTTTGCAGATGAACTGGCTCCCGTACTTTGCCATCTTTTTCGCTTCATTCTGTCAACCAGCATCTATCCTTCATCTTGGAAGCATGCTCTAGTTCAACTGGTCCTAAGAAGGGTGACCGCTGTATTCCTTAAAACTACCGACCTATTGCCCTAACCCCTTCTATTGCTAAAGTTTTCGAAACTTTGCTCAATGTTCACTTCTTGAAACACCTTGAATATAACTCGCTTATCTCCGATGATTAGTACGGCTTCCACAAGGCAAAATCCACTGGTGATCTCCTGTCCTATCTGACTCATGTATGGTTTCCCTCTCTGAGGAACTATGGGGAATCATTTGTCATCGCCCTTGATATCTCTAAGGCTTTTGACAGAGTCTGGCACAAGGCTCTGTTGGCCAAACTCCGCCTATGGCTTAATCCCTTCTTTCCGTTCTCTGATTTCCAGTTTTCTTACTAACCAATTTATATCTGTGGTTGTTGATATTGCGACATCTAGCTCTTTCTCTGATACCAGTGGTGCTCCACAGGGCTCTGTTCTTACCTACTCTGTTCCTTTTTTCATCAATGATCTTCTGAAATCCCCATCTTCCTCTCTTCTCCATGCCTTTCCTGATGATTCTACCCTTCACTATTCCACTGCCTTTTCTTCTCAACCTTCATCTGCTACTCGTAATCAGTCTCGTATCACCCTTTATTCTACTCGCAATTCAGATTTGCAAAGAGTATCTGAGTGGGGCACTCAAAATGTAGTTAAATTTAATGCCTCCAAGACACAGTTTCTGTCTATCTCTTTATCTCCTTCTCCTCCTGATAACCCTATTGTCTTTGAAACTAACGAAATTTACCCTCTCAATTCTAATCAACATATTAGGAATCTAGATATTCTTTAACTTGTCTTGAAGGAATCACATAATCCAAATTCCTAATTATTCATCCAAATAACAGGGTTTTTTGTTTCGCTTTTGTAATAACTT
>JAXCGZ010017011.1:195000-221296 GCA_037179515.1 Halocaridina rubra
ATTACTAAGTCAAGGCGCTACCACTACACCACAGAAGGTTAAAAGGAACCCAACCTTATAGCTTCAATCTGCTATACTTAGGAATGAACGCATTCTAACTGAATGCCACTATGTTCATTTTACAGGATTCCCCAACCTCACTCGTGGCTTCATTTTAGCATTTAATTCAATTCCCAATCTCGTTCGGGCCATGAAATACAAATAAGCACATTACATATGTGAAAACATGAATCATTTTTTTTTACCCCGACCGGGACTCGAACCTAGGACTTATGATTACTAAGTCAAGGCGCTACCACTACACCACAGAAGGTTAAAAGGAACCCAACCTTATAGCTTATATCTGCTTTACTTAGGAATGAACATATTCTAACTGAATGCCACTATGTTCATATTGCTGATTCCCCAATCTCACTTGTGGCTTCATTTAAGCATTTAATTCAATTCCCAATCTCATTTGGTCCATGAAATACAAATAAGCACATTACATATGTGAAAACATGAATCATTTTTTACCCCGACCGGGACTCGAACCTAGGACTTATGATTACTAAGTAAAGGCGCTACCACTACACCATAGAAGGTTAAAAGGAACCCAACCTTATAGCTTATATCTGCTATACTTTGGAATGAACGCATTCTAACTGAATGCCACTATGTTCATATTACAGATTCCCCAACCTCACTCGTGGCTTCATTTTAGCATTTAATTCAATTCCCAATCTCATTCGGGCCATGAAATACAAATAAGCACATTACATATGTGAAAACATGAATCATTTTTTACCCCCACCGGGACTCGAACCTAGGACTTATGATTACTAAGTCAAGGCGCTACCACTACACCACAGAAGGTTAAAAGGAACCCAACCTTATAGATTATATCTGCTATACTTAGGAATGAACGCATTCTAACTGAATGCCACTATGTTCATATTACAGATTCCCCAACCTCACTCGTGGCTTCATTTTAGCATTTAATTTAATTCCCAATCTCATTCGGGCCATGAAATACAAATAAGCACATTACATATGTGAAAACATGAATCATTTTTTACCCCGATCGGGACTCGAACCTAGGACTTATGATTACTAAGTCAAGGCGCTACCACTACACCACAGAAGGTTAAAAAGAACCCAACCCTATAGCTTATATCTGCTATACTTAGGAATGAACGCATTCTAACTGAATGCCACTATGTTCATATTACAGATTCCCCAACCTCACTCGTGGCTTCATTTTAGCATTTAATTCAATTCCCAATCTCATTCGGGCCATGAAATACAAATAAGCACATTACATATGTGAAAACATGAATCATTTTTTACCCTGACCGGGACTCGAACCTAGGACTTATGATTACTAAGTCAAGGCGCTACCACTACACCACAGAAGGTTAAAAGGAACCCAACGTTATAGCTTATATCTGCTATACTTAAGAATGAACGCATTCTAACTGAATGCCAATATGTTCATATTGCAGATTCCCCAACCTCACTCGTGGCTTCATTTTAGCATTTAATTCAATTCCCAATCTCATTCGGGCAATGAAATACAAATAAGCACATTACATATGTGAAAACATGAATCATTTTTTACCTCCACCGGGACTCGAACCTAGGACTTATGATTACTAAGTCAAGGCGCTACCACTACACCACAGAAGGTTAAAAGGAACCCAACCTTATAGCTTATATCTGCTATACTTAGGAATGATCGCATTCTAACTGAATGCCACTATGTTCATATTACAGATTCCCCAACCTCACTCGTGGCTTCATTTTAGCATTTAATTCAATTCCCAATCTCATTCGGGCCATGAAATACAAATTAGCACATTACATATGTGAAAACATGAATCATTTTTTACCCCGACCGGGACTCGAACCTAGGACTTATGATTACTAAGTAAAGGCGCTACCACTACACCACAAAAGGTTGAAAGGAACCCAACCTTATAGCTTATATCTGCTATACTTAGGAATGAACGCATTCTAACTGAATGCCACTATGTTCATATTACAGATTCCCCAACCTCACTCGTGGCTTCATTTTAGCATTTAATTCAATTCCCAATCTCATTCGGGCCATGAAATACAAATAAGCACATTACATATGTGAAAACATGAATCATTTTTTACCCCGATCGGGACTCGAACCTAGGACTTATGATTACTAAGTCAAGGCGCTACCACTACACCACAGAAGGTTAAAAGGAACCCAACGTTATAGCTTATATCTGCTATACTTAGGAATGAACGCATTCTAACTGAATGCCACTATGTTCATATTACAGATTCCCCAACCTCACTCGTGGCTTCATTTTAGCATTTAATTCAATTCCCAATCTCATTCGGGCCATGAAATACAAATAAGCACATTACATATGTGAAAACATGAATCATTTTTTACCCCGATCGGGACTCGAACCTAGGACTTATGATTACTAAGTCAAGGCGCTACCACTACACCACAGAAGGTTAAAAGGAACCCAACCCTATAGCTTATATCTGCTATACTTAGGAATGAACGCATTCTAACTGAATGCCACTATGTTCATATTACAGATTCCCCAACCTCACTCGTGGCTTCATTTTAGCATTTAATTCAATTCCCAATCTCATTCGGGCCATGAAATACAAATAAGCACATTACATATGTGAAAACATGAATCATTTTTTATCCTCACCGGGACTCGAACCTAGGACTTATGATTACTAAGTCAAGGCGCTACCACTACACCACAGAAGGTTAAAAGGAACCCAACCTTATAGCTTCTATCTGCTATACTTAGGAATGAATGCATTCTAACTGAATGCCACTATGTTCATATTACAGATTCCCCAACCTCACTCGTGGCTTCATTTTAGCATTTAATTCAATTCCCAATCTCATTCAAGCCATGAAATACAAATAAGCACATTACATATGTGAAAACATGAATCATTTTTTTTTACCCCGACCGGGACTCGAACCTAGGACTTATGATTACTAAGTCAAGACGCTACCACAACACCACAGAAGGTTAAAAGGAACCCAACCCTATAGCTTATATCTGCTATACTTAGGAATGAACGCATTCTAACTGAATGCCACTATGTTCATATTACAGATTCCCCAACCTCACTCGTGGCTTCATTTTAGCATTTAATTCAATTCCCAATCTCATTTGGGCCATGAAATACAAATAAGCACATTACATATGTGAAAACATGAATCATTTTTTACCCCGACAAGGACTCGAACCTAGGACTTATGATTACTAAGTCAAGTCACTACCACTACACCACAGAAGGTTAAAAGGAACCCAACCTTATAGCATATATCTGCTATACTTAGGAATGAACACATTCTAACTGAATGCCACTATGTTCATATTGCAGATTCCCCAACCTCACTCGTGGCTTCATTTAAGTATTTAATTCAATTCCCAATCTCATTCGGTCCATGAAATACAAATAAGCACATTACATATGTGAAAACATGAATCATTTTTTACCCTGACCGGGACTCGAACCTAGGACTTATGATTACTAAGTAAAGGCGCTACCACTACACCACAGAAGGTTAAAAGGAACCCAACCTTATAGCTTATATCTGCTATACTTTGGAATGAACGCATTCTAACTGAATGCCACTATGTTCATATTACAGATTCCCCAACCTCACTAGTGGCTTCATTTTAGCATTTAATTCAATTCCCAATCTCATTCGGGCCATGAAATACAAATAAGCACATTACATATGTGAAAACATGAATCATTTTTTACCCCGACCGGGACTCGAACCTAGGACTTATGATTACTAAGTCAAGGCGCTACCACTACACCACAGAAGGTTAAAAGGAACCCAACCTTATAGCTTATATCTGCTATACTTAGGAATGAACGCATTCTAACTGAATGCCTCTATGTTCATATTACAGATTCCCCAACCTCACTCGTGGCTTCATTTTAGCATTTACTTCAATTCCCAATCTCATTCGGGCCATGAAATACAAATAAGCACATTACATATGTGAAAACATGAATCATTTTTTACCCCGATCGGGACTCGAACCTAGGACTTATGATTACTAAGTCAAGGCGCTACCACTACACCACAGAAGGTTAAAAAGAACCAAACCCTATAGCTTATATCTGCTATGCTTAGGAATGAACGCATTCTAACTGAGTGCCACTATGTTCATATTACAGATTCCCCAACCTCACTCGTGGCTTCATTTTAGCATTTAATTCAATTCCCAATCTCATTCAGGCCATGAAATACAAATAAGCACATTACATATGTGAAAACATGAATCATTTTTTACCCTGACCGGGACTCGAACCTAGGACTTATGATTACTAAGTCAAGGCGCTACCACTACACCACAGAAAGTTAAAAGGAACCCAACGTTATAGCTTATATCTGCTATACCTAAGAATGAACGCATTCTAACTGAATGCCACTATGTTCATATTACAGATTCCCCAACCTCACTCGTGGCTTCATTTTAGCATTTAATTCAATTCCCAATCTCATTCGGGCCATGAAATACAAATAAGCACATTACATATGTGAAAACATGAATCATTTTTTACCCCCACCGGGACTCGAACCTAGGACTTATGATTACTAAGTCAAGGCGCTTCCACTACACCACAGAAGGTTAAAAGGAACCCAACCTTATAGCTTATATCTGCTATACTTAGGAATGAACGCATTCTAACTGAATGCGACTATGTTCATATTACAGATTCCCCAACCTCACTCGTGGCTTCATTTTAGCATTTAATTCAATTCCCAATCTCATTCGGGCCATGAAATACAAATTAGCACATTACATATGTGAAAACATGAATCATTTTTTACCCCGACCGGGACTCAAAACTAGGACTTATGATTACTAAGTCAAGGTGCTACCACTACACCACAAAAGGTTGAAAGGAACCCAACCTTAAAGCTTATATCTGCTATACTTAGGAATGAACGCATTCTAACTTAATGCCACTATGTTCATATTACAGATTCCCCAACCTCACTCGTGGCTTCATTTTAGCATTTAATTCAATTCCCAATCTCATTCGGGCCATGAAATACAAATAAGCACATTACATATGTGAAAACATGAATCATTTTTTACCCCGATCGGGACTCGAACCTAGGACTTATGATTACTAAGTCAAGGCGCTACCACTACACCACAGAAGGTTAAAAGGAACCCAACCTTATAGCTTATATCTGCTATACTTAGGAATGAACGCATTCTAACTGAATTCCACTATGTTCATATTACAGATTCCCCAACCTCACTAGTGGCTTCATTTTAGCATTTAATTCAATTCCCAATCTCATTCGGGCTATGAAATACAAATAAGCACATTACATGTGTGAAAACATGAATCATTTTTTACCCCGATCGGGACTCGAACCTAGGACTTATGATTACTAAGTCAAGGCGCTACCACTATACCACAGAAGGTTAAAAGGAACCCAACCTTATAGCTAATATCTGCTATACTTAGGAATGAACGCATTCTAACTGAATGCCACTATGTTCATATTACAGATTCCCCAACCTCACTCGTGGCTTCATTTTAGCATTTAATTCAATTCCCAATCTCATTCGGGCCATGAAATACAAATAAGCACATTACATATGTGAAAACATGAATCATTTTTTACCCCCACCGGGACTCGAACCTAGGACTTATGATTACTAAGTCAAGGCGCTACCACTACACCACAGAAGGTTAAAAGGAACCCAACGTTATAGCTTATATCTGCTATACTTATTAATGAACGCATTCTAACTGAATGCCACTATGTTCATATTACAGATTCCCCAACCTCACTCGTGGCTTCATTTTAGCATTTAATTCAATTCCCAATCTCATTCGGGATATGAAATACAAATAAGCACATTACATATGTGAAAACATGAATCATTTTTTACCCCCACCGGGACTCGAACCTAGGACTTATGATTACTAAGTCAAGGCGCTACCACTACACCACAGAAGGTTAAAAGGAACCCAACCTTATAGCTTATATCTGCTATACTTAGGAATGAACGCATTCTAACTGAATGCCACTATGTTCATATTACAGATTCCCCAACCTCACTCGTGGCTTCATTTTAGCATTTAATTCAATTCCCAATCTCATTCGGGCCATGAAATACAAATAAGCACATTACATATGTGAAAACATGAATTATTTTTTACCCCGATCGGGACTCGAACCTAGGACTTATGATTACTAAGTCAAGGCGCTACCACTACACCACAGAAAGTTGAAAGGAACCCAACCTTATAGCTTATATCTGCTATACTTAGGAATGAACGCATTCTAACTGAATGCCACTATGTTCATATTACAGATTCCCCAACCTCACTCGTGGCTTCATTTTAGCATTTAATTCAATTCCCAATCTCATTCGGGCCATGAAATACAAATAAGCACATTACATATGTGAAAACATGAATCATTTTTTACCCCGACCGGGACTCGAACCTAGGACTTATGATTACTAAGTCAAGGCACTACCACTACACCACAGAAGGTTAAAAGGAACCCAACGTTATAGCTCATATCTGCTATACTTAGGAATGAACGCATTCTAACTGAGTGCCACTATGTTCATATTACAGATTCCCCAACCTCACTCGTGGCTTCATTTTAGCATTTAATTCAATTCCCAATCTCATTCGGGCCATGAAATACAAATAAGCACATTATATATGTGAAAACATGAATCATTTTTTACCCCGACCGGGACTCGAACATAGGACTTTTGATTACTAAGTCAAGGCGCTCCCACTACACCACAGAAGGTTAAAAGGAACCCAACCTTATAGCTTATATCTGCTATACTTAGGAATGAATGCATTCTAACTGAATGCCACTATGTTCATATTACAGATTCCCCAACCTCACTCGTGGCTTCATTTTAGCATTTAATTCAATTCCCAATCTCATTAGGGCCATGAAATACAAATAAGTACATTACATATGTGAAAACATGAATCATTTTTTACCCCGATCGGGACTCGAACCTAGGACTTATGATTACTAAGTCAAGGCGCTACCACTACACCACAGAAGGTTAAAAGGAACCCAACCTTATAGCTAATATCTGCTATACCTAGGAATGAGCGCATTCTAACTGAATGCCACTATGTTCATATTACAGATTCCCCAACCTTACTCGTGGCTTCATTTTAGCATTTAATTCAATTCCCAATCTCATTCGGGCCATGAAATACTAATAAGCACATTACATATGTGAAAACATGAATCATTTTTTACCCCGATCGGGACTCGAACCTAGGACTTATGATTACTAAGTAAAGGCGCTACCACTACACCACAGAAGGTTAAAAGGAACCCAACCTTATAGCTTATATCTGCTATACTTTGGAATGAACGCATTCTAACTGAATGCCACTATGTTCATATTACAGATTCCCCAACCTCACTAGTGGCTTCATTTTAGCATTTAATTCAATTCCCAATCTCATTCGGGCCATGAAATACAAATAAGCACATTACATATGTGAAAACATGAATCATTTTTTACCCCGACCGGGACTCGAACCTAGGACTTATGATTACTAAGTCAAGGCGCTACCACTACACCACAGAAGGTTAAAAGGAACCCAACCTTATAGCTTATATCTGCTATACTTAGGAATGAACGCATTCTAACTGAATGCCTCTATGTTCATATTACAGATTCCCCAACCTCACTCGTGGCTTCATTTTAGCATTTACTTCAATTCCCAATCTCATTCGGGCCATGAAATACAAATAAGCACATTACATATGTGAAAACATGAATCATTTTTTACCCCGATCGGGACTCGAACCTAGGACTTATGATTACTAAGTCAAGGCGCTACCACTACACCACAGAAGGTTAAAAAGAACCAAACCCTATAGCTTATATCTGCTATGCTTAGGAATGAACGCATTCTAACTGAGTGCCACTATGTTCATATTACAGATTCCCCAACCTCACTCGTGGCTTCATTTTAGCATTTAATTCAATTCCCAATCTCATTCAGGCCATGAAATACAAATAAGCACATTACATATGTGAAAACATGAATCATTTTTTACCCTGACCGGGACTCGAACCTAGGACTTATGATTACTAAGTCAAGGCGCTACCACTACACCACAGAAAGTTAAAAGGAACCCAACGTTATAGCTTATATCTGCTATACCTAAGAATGAACGCATTCTAACTGAATGC
Source organism: Halocaridina rubra (assembly GCA_037179515.1). NCBI lineage: Eukaryota > Metazoa > Arthropoda > Malacostraca > Decapoda > Atyidae > Halocaridina > Halocaridina rubra. The sequence continues at coordinate 203,244 of JAXCGZ010017011.1, forward strand.
CACTATGTTCATATTACAGATTCCCCAACCTCACTCGTGGCTTCATTTTAGCATTTAATTCAATTCCCAATCTCATTCGGGCCATGAAATACAAATAAGCACATTACATATGTGAAAACATGAATCATTTTTTACCCCCACCGGGACTCGAACCTAGGACTTATGATTACTAAGTCAAGGCGCTTCCACTACACCACAGAAGGTTAAAAGGAACCCAACCTTATAGCTTATATCTGCTATACTTAGGAATGAACGCATTCTAACTGAATGCGACTATGTTCATATTACAGATTCCCCAACCTCACTCGTGGCTTCATTTTAGCATTTAATTCAATTCCCAATCTCATTCGGGCCATGAAATACAAATTAGCACATTACATATGTGAAAACATGAATCATTTTTTACCCCGACCGGGACTCAAAACTAGGACTTATGATTACTAAGTCAAGGTGCTACCACTACACCACAAAAGGTTGAAAGGAACCCAACCTTAAAGCTTATATCTGCTATACTTAGGAATGAACGCATTCTAACTTAATGCCACTATGTTCATATTACAGATTCCCCAACCTCACTCGTGGCTTCATTTTAGCATTTAATTCAATTCCCAATCTCATTCGGGCCATGAAATACAAATAAGCACATTACATATGTGAAAACATGAATCATTTTTTACCCCGATCGGGACTCGAACCTAGGACTTATGATTACTAAGTCAAGGCGCTACCACTACACCACAGAAGGTTAAAAGGAACCCAACCTTATAGCTTATATCTGCTATACTTAGGAATGAACGCATTCTAACTGAATTCCACTATGTTCATATTACAGATTCCCCAACCTCACTAGTGGCTTCATTTTAGCATTTAATTCAATTCCCAATCTCATTCGGGCTATGAAATACAAATAAGCACATTACATGTGTGAAAACATGAATCATTTTTTACCCCGATCGGGACTCGAACCTAGGACTTATGATTACTAAGTCAAGGCGCTACCACTATACCACAGAAGGTTAAAAGGAACCCAACCTTATAGCTAATATCTGCTATACTTAGGAATGAACGCATTCTAACTGAATGCCACTATGTTCATATTACAGATTCCCCAACCTCACTCGTGGCTTCATTTTAGCATTTAATTCAATTCCCAATCTCATTCGGGCCATGAAATACAAATAAGCACATTACATATGTGAAAACATGAATCATTTTTTACCCCCACCGGGACTCGAACCTAGGACTTATGATTACTAAGTCAAGGCGCTACCACTACACCACAGAAGGTTAAAAGGAACCCAACGTTATAGCTTATATCTGCTATACTTATTAATGAACGCATTCTAACTGAATGCCACTATGTTCATATTACAGATTCCCCAACCTCACTCGTGGCTTCATTTTAGCATTTAATTCAATTCCCAATCTCATTCGGGATATGAAATACAAATAAGCACATTACATATGTGAAAACATGAATCATTTTTTACCCCCACCGGGACTCGAACCTAGGACTTATGATTACTAAGTCAAGGCGCTACCACTACACCACAGAAGGTTAAAAGGAACCCAACCTTATAGCTTATATCTGCTATACTTAGGAATGAACGCATTCTAACTGAATGCCACTATGTTCATATTACAGATTCCCCAACCTCACTCGTGGCTTCATTTTAGCATTTAATTCAATTCCCAATCTCATTCGGGCCATGAAATACAAATAAGCACATTACATATGTGAAAACATGAATTATTTTTTACCCCGATCGGGACTCGAACCTAGGACTTATGATTACTAAGTCAAGGCGCTACCACTACACCACAGAAAGTTGAAAGGAACCCAACCTTATAGCTTATATCTGCTATACTTAGGAATGAACGCATTCTAACTGAATGCCACTATGTTCATATTACAGATTCCCCAACCTCACTCGTGGCTTCATTTTAGCATTTAATTCAATTCCCAATCTCATTCGGGCCATGAAATACAAATAAGCACATTACATATGTGAAAACATGAATCATTTTTTACCCCGACCGGGACTCGAACCTAGGACTTATGATTACTAAGTCAAGGCACTACCACTACACCACAGAAGGTTAAAAGGAACCCAACGTTATAGCTCATATCTGCTATACTTAGGAATGAACGCATTCTAACTGAGTGCCACTATGTTCATATTACAGATTCCCCAACCTCACTCGTGGCTTCATTTTAGCATTTAATTCAATTCCCAATCTCATTCGGGCCATGAAATACAAATAAGCACATTATATATGTGAAAACATGAATCATTTTTTACCCCGACCGGGACTCGAACATAGGACTTTTGATTACTAAGTCAAGGCGCTCCCACTACACCACAGAAGGTTAAAAGGAACCCAACCTTATAGCTTATATCTGCTATACTTAGGAATGAACGCATTCTAACTGAATGCCACTATGTTCATATTACAGATTCCCCAACCTCACTCGTGGCTTCATTTTAGCATTTAATTCAATTCCCAATCTCATTAGGGCCATGAAATACAAATAAGTACATTACATATGTGAAAACATGAATCATTTTTTACCCCGATCGGGACTCGAACCTAGGACTTATGATTACTAAGTCAAGGCGCTACCACTACACCACAGAAGGTTAAAAGGAACCCAACCTTATAGCTAATATCTGCTATACCTAGGAATGAGCGCATTCTAACTGAATGCCACTATGTTCATATTACAGATTCCCCAACCTTACTCGTGGCTTCATTTTAGCATTTAATTCAATTCCCAATCTCATTCGGGCCATGAAATACTAATAAGCACATTACATATGTGAAAACATGAATCATTTTTTACCCCGATCGGGACTCGAACCTAGGACTTATGATTACTAAGTCAAGGCGCTACCACTACACCACAAAAGGTTAAAAGGAACCCAACCTTATAGCTTATATCTGCTATACTTAGGAATGAACGCATTCTAAATGAATGCCACTATGTTCATATTACAGATTCCCCAACCTCACTCGTGGCTTCATTTTAGCATTTAATTCAATTCCCAATCTCATTCGGGCCATGAAATACAAATAAGCACATTACATATGTGAAAACATGAATCCTTTTTTACCCCGATCGGGACTCGAACCTAGGACTTATGATTACTAAGTCAAGGCGCTACCACTACACCACAGAAGGTTAAAATTAACCCAACCTTATAGCTCATATTTGCTATACTTAGAAATGAACGCATTCTAACTGAATGCCATTATGTTCATATTACAGATTCCCCAACCTCACTCGTGGCTTCATTTTAGCATTTAATTCAATTCCCAATCTCATTCGGGCCATGAAATACAAATAAGCACATTACATATGTGAAAACATGAATCATTTTTTACCCCGATCGGGAATCGAACCTAGGACTTATGATTACTAAGTCAAGGCACTACCACTACACCACAGAAGGTTAAAAGGAACCCAACGTTATAGCTTATATCTGCTATACTTAGGAATGAACGCATTCTAACTAAATGCCACTATGTTCATATTACAGATTCCCCAACCTCACTCGTGGCTTCATTTTAGCATTTAATTCAATTCCCAATCTCATTCGGGCCATGAAATACAAATAAGCACATTACATATGTGAAAACATGAATCATTTTTTACCCCCACCGGGACTCGGTCCTAGGACTTATGATTACTAAGTCAAGGCGCTACCACTACACCACAGAAGGTTAAAAGGAACCCAACCTTATAGCTTATATCTGCTATACTTAGGAATGAACGCATTCTAACTGAATGCCACTATGTTCATATTACAGATTCCCCAACCTCACTCGTGGCTTCATTTTAGCATTTAATTCAATTCCCAATCTCATTCAGGCCATGAAATACAAATAAGCACATTACATATGTGAAAACATGAATCATTTTTTACCCCGACCGGGACTCGAACCTAGGACTTATGATTACTAAGTCAAGGCGCTACCACTACACCACAGAAGGTTGAAAGGAACCCAACCTTATAGCTTATATCTGGTATACTTAGGAATGAACGCATTCTAACTGAATGCCACTATGTTCATATTACAGATTCCCCAACCTCACTCGTGGCTTCATTTTAGCATTTAATTCAATTCCCAATCTCATTCAGGCCATGAAATACAAATAAGCACATTACATATGTGAAAACATGAATCATTTTTTACCCCCACCGGGACTCGAACCTAGGACTTATGATTACTAAGTCAAGGCTGGCTAGTACAGTGGTAACGCGCTGGCTTCGCATTCACGAGGTCGAAAGATCGGTCCCCGTCCAAGACCGAGAGTTTAAGCTGTTTACTGGCAGGAACTGCTGTGGGTGGACATCACAGTGGGGGGTTGGGGCTTGTCCTGGCTGACGAATACCCATTGTAAAATGGAAATAAAGTTTATTATTATTATTAAAAGTTTATTATCACTACACCACAGAAGGTTGAAAGGAACCCAACCTTATAGCTTATATCTGGTATACTTAGGAATGAACGCATTCTAACTGAATGCCACTATGTTCATATTACAGATTCCCCAAACTCACTCGTGGCTTCATTTTAGCATTTAATTCAATTCCCAATCTCATTCGGGCCATGAAATACAAATAAGCACATTACATATGTGAAAACATGAATCATTTTTTACCCAGATCGGGACTCGAACCTAGGACTTATGATTACTAAGTCAAGGCGCTACCACTACACCACAGAAGGTTAAAAGGAACCCAACCTTATAGCTTATATCTGCTATACTTAGGAATGAACGCATTCTAACTGAATGCCACTATGTTCATATTACAGATTCCCCAACTTCACTCGTGGCTTCATTTTAGCATTTAATTCAATTCCCAATCTCATTCAAGCCATGAAATACAAATAAGCACATTACATATGTGAAAACATGAATCATATTTACCCCGACCGGGACTCGAACCTAGGACTTATGATTACTAAGTCAAGGCGCTACCACTACACCACAGAAGGTTAAAAGGAACCCAACGTTATAGCTCATATCTGCTATAATTAGGAATGAACGCATTCTTACTGAGTGCCACTATGTTCATATTACAGATTCCCCAACCTCACTCGTGGCTTCATTTTAGCATTTAATTCAATTCCCAATCTCATTCGGGCCATGAAATACAAATAAGCACATTACATATGTGAAAACATGAATCATTTTTTACCCCGACCGGGACTCGAAAATAGGACTTATGATTACTAAGTCAAGGCGCTACCACTACACCACAGAAGGTTAAAAGGAACCCAACCTTATAGCTTATATCTGCTATACTTAGGAATGAACGCATTCTAACTGAGTGCCACTATGTTCATATTACAGATTCCCCAACCTCACTCGTGGCTTCATTTTAGCATTTAATTCAATTCCCAATCTCATTCGGGCCATGAAATACAAATAAGCACATTGCATATGTGAAAACATGAATCATTTTTTTACCCCGACCGGGACTCGAACCTAGGACTTATGATTACTAAGTCAAGGCGCTACCACTACACCATAGAAGGTTAAAAGGAACCCAACCTTATAGCTAATATCTGCTATACTTAGGAATGAACGCATTCTAACTGAATGCCACTATGTTCATATTACAGATTCAGTAACCTCACTCGTGGCTTCATTTTAGCATTAAATTCAATTCCCAATCTCATTCGGGCCATGAAATACAAATAAGCACATTACATATGTGAAAACATGAATCATTATTTACCCCGACCGGGACTCGAACCTAAGACTTATGATTACTAAGTCAAGGCGCTACCACTACACCACAGAAGGTTGAAAGGAACCCAACCTTATAGCTTATATCTGCTATACCTAGGAATGAACGCATTCTAACTGAATGCCACTATGTTCATATTACAGATTCCCCAACCTCACTCGTGGCTTCATTTTAGCATTTAATTCAATTCCCAATCTCATTCGGGCCATGAAATACAAATAAGCACATTACATATGTGAAAACAAATGAATCATTTTTTACCCCGATCGGGACTCGAACCTAGGACTTATGATTACTAAGTCAAGGCGCTACCACTACACCACAGAAGGTTAAAAGGAACCCAACCTTATAGCTTATATCTGCTATACTTAGGAATGAACGCATTCTTACTGAATGCCACTATGTTCATATTACAGATTCCCCAACCTCACTCGTGGCTTCATTAAAGCATTTAATTCAATTCCCAATCTCATTCGGGCCATGAAATACAAATAAGCACATTACATATGTGAAAACATGAATCATTTTTTACCCCGACCGGGACTCGAACCTAGGACTCATGATTACTAAGTCAAGGCGCTACCACTACACCACAGAAGGTTAAAAGGAACCCAACCTTATAGCTTATATCTGCTATACTTAGGAATGAACGCATTCTAACTGAATGCCACTATGTTCATATTACAGATTCCCCAACCTCACTCGTGGCTTCATTTTAGCATTTAATTCAATTCCCAATCTCATTCGGGACATGAAATACAAATAAGCACATTACATATGTGAAAACATGAATCATTTTTTACCCCGATCGGGACTCGAACCTAGGACTTATGATTACTAAGTCAAGGCGCTACCACTACACCACAGAAGGTTAAAAAGAACCCAACCCTATAGCTTATATCTGCTATACTTAGGAATGAACGCATTCTAACTGAATGCCACTATGTTCATATTACAGATTCCCCAACCTCACTCGTGGCTTCATTTTAGCATTTAATTCAATTCCCAATCTCATTCGGGCCATGAAATACAAATAAGCACATTACATATGTGAAAACATGAATCATTTTTTACCCTGACCGGGACTCGAACCTAGGACTTATGATTACTAAGTCAAGGCGCTACCACTACACCACAGAAGGTTAAAAGGAACCCAACGTTATAGCTTATATCTGCTATACTTAAGAATGAACGCATTCTAACTGAATGCCAATATGTTCATATTGCAGATTCCCCAACCTCACTCGTGGCTTCATTTTAGCATTTAATTCAATTCCCAATCTCATTCGGGCAATGAAATACAAATAAGCACATTACATATGTGAAAACATGAATCATTTTTTACCTCCACCGGGACTCGAACCTAGGACTTATGATTACTAAGTCAAGGCGCTACCACTACACCACAGAAGGTTAAAAGGAACCCAACCTTATAGCTTATATCTGCTATACTTAGGAATGATCGCATTCTAACTGAATGCCACTATGTTCATATTACAGATTCCCCAACCTCACTCGTGGCTTCATTTTAGCATTTAATTCAATTCCCAATCTCATTCGGGCCATGAAATACAAATTAGCACATTACATATGTGAAAACATGAATCATTTTTTACCCCGACCGGGACTCGAACCTAGGACTTATGATTACTAAGTAAAGGCGCTACCACTACACCACAAAAGGTTGAAAGGAACCCAACCTTATAGCTTATATCTGCTATACTTAGGAATGAACGCATTCTAACTGAATGCCACTATGTTCATATTACAGATTCCCCAACCTCACTCGTGGCTTCATTTTAGCATTTAATTCAATTCCCAATCTCATTCGGGCCATGAAATACAAATAAGCACATTACATATGTGAAAACATGAATCATTTTTTACCCCGATCGGGACTCGAACCTAGGACTTATGATTACTAAGTCAAGGCGCTACCACTACACCACAGAAGGTTAAAAGGAACCCAACGTTATAGCTTATATCTGCTATACTTAGGAATGAACGCATTCTAACTGAATGCCACTATGTTCATATTACAGATTCCCCAACCTCACTCGTGGCTTCATTTTAGCATTTAATTCAATTCCCAATCTCATTCGGGCCATGAAATACAAATAAGCACATTACATATGTGAAAACATGAATCATTTTTTACCCCGATCGGGACTCGAACCTAGGACTTATGATTACTAAGTCAAGGCGCTACCACTACACCACAGAAGGTTAAAAGGAACCCAACCCTATAGCTTATATCTGCTATACTTAGGAATGAACGCATTCTAACTGAATGCCACTATGTTCATATTACAGATTCCCCAACCTCACTCGTGGCTTCATTTTAGCATTTAATTCAATTCCCAATCTCATTCGGGCCATGAAATACAAATAAGCACATTACATATGTGAAAACATGAATCATTTTTTATCCTCACCGGGACTCGAACCTAGGACTTATGATTACTAAGTCAAGGCGCTACCACTACACCACAGAAGGTTAAAAGGAACCCAACCTTATAGCTTCTATCTGCTATACTTAGGAATGAATGCATTCTAACTGAATGCCACTATGTTCATATTACAGATTCCCCAACCTCACTCGTGGCTTCATTTTAGCATTTAATTCAATTCCCAATCTCATTCAAGCCATGAAATACAAATAAGCACATTACATATGTGAAAACATGAATCATTTTTTTTTACCCCGACCGGGACTCGAACCTAGGACTTATGATTACTAAGTCAAGACGCTACCACAACACCACAGAAGGTTAAAAGGAACCCAACCCTATAGCTTATATCTGCTATACTTAGGAATGAACGCATTCTAACTGAATGCCACTATGTTCATATTACAGATTCCCCAACCTCACTCGTGGCTTCATTTTAGCATTTAATTCAATTCCCAATCTCATTTGGGCCATGAAATACAAATAAGCACATTACATATGTGAAAACATGAATCATTTTTTACCCCGACAAGGACTCGAACCTAGGACTTATGATTACTAAGTCAAGTCACTACCACTACACCACAGAAGGTTAAAAGGAACCCAACCTTATAGCATATATCTGCTATACTTAGGAATGAACACATTCTAACTGAATGCCACTATGTTCATATTGCAGATTCCCCAACCTCACTCGTGGCTTCATTTAAGTATTTAATTCAATTCCCAATCTCATTCGGTCCATGAAATACAAATAAGCACATTACATATGTGAAAACATGAATCATTTTTTACCCTGACCGGGACTCGAACCTAGGACTTATGATTACTAAGTAAAGGCGCTACCACTACACCACAGAAGGTTAAAAGGAACCCAACCTTATAGCTTATATCTGCTATACTTTGGAATGAACGCATTCTAACTGAATGCCACTATGTTCATATTACAGATTCCCCAACCTCACTAGTGGCTTCATTTTAGCATTTAATTCAATTCCCAATCTCATTCGGGCCATGAAATACAAATAAGCACATTACATATGTGAAAACATGAATCATTTTTTACCCCGACCGGGACTCGAACCTAGGACTTATGATTACTAAGTCAAGGCGCTACCACTACACCACAGAAGGTTAAAAGGAACCCAACCTTATAGCTTATATCTGCTATACTTAGGAATGAACGCATTCTAACTGAATGCCTCTATGTTCATATTACAGATTCCCCAACCTCACTCGTGGCTTCATTTTAGCATTTACTTCAATTCCCAATCTCATTCGGGCCATGAAATACAAATAAGCACATTACATATGTGAAAACATGAATCATTTTTTACCCCGATCGGGACTCGAACCTAGGACTTATGATTACTAAGTCAAGGCGCTACCACTACACCACAGAAGGTTAAAAAGAACCAAACCCTATAGCTTATATCTGCTATGCTTAGGAATGAACGCATTCTAACTGAGTGCCACTATGTTCATATTACAGATTCCCCAACCTCACTCGTGGCTTCATTTTAGCATTTAATTCAATTCCCAATCTCATTCAGGCCATGAAATACAAATAAGCACATTACATATGTGAAAACATGAATCATTTTTTACCCTGACCGGGACTCGAACCTAGGACTTATGATTACTAAGTCAAGGCGCTACCACTACACCACAGAAAGTTAAAAGGAACCCAACGTTATAGCTTATATCTGCTATACCTAAGAATGAACGCATTCTAACTGAATGCCACTATGTTCATATTACAGATTCCCCAACCTCACTCGTGGCTTCATTTTAGCATTTAATTCAATTCCCAATCTCATTCGGGCCATGAAATACAAATAAGCACATTACATATGTGAAAACATGAATCATTTTTTACCCCCACCGGGACTCGAACCTAGGACTTATGATTACTAAGTCAAGGCGCTTCCACTACACCACAGAAGGTTAAAAGGAACCCAACCTTATAGCTTATATCTGCTATACTTAGGAATGAACGCATTCTAACTGAATGCGACTATGTTCATATTACAGATTCCCCAACCTCACTCGTGGCTTCATTTTAGCATTTAATTCAATTCCCAATCTCATTCGGGCCATGAAATACAAATTAGCACATTACATATGTGAAAACATGAATCATTTTTTACCCCGACCGGGACTCAAAACTAGGACTTATGATTACTAAGTCAAGGTGCTACCACTACACCACAAAAGGTTGAAAGGAACCCAACCTTAAAGCTTATATCTGCTATACTTAGGAATGAACGCATTCTAACTTAATGCCACTATGTTCATATTACAGATTCCCCAACCTCACTCGTGGCTTCATTTTAGCATTTAATTCAATTCCCAATCTCATTCGGGCCATGAAATACAAATAAGCACATTACATATGTGAAAACATGAATCATTTTTTACCCCGATCGGGACTCGAACCTAGGACTTATGATTACTAAGTCAAGGCGCTACCACTACACCACAGAAGGTTAAAAGGAACCCAACCTTATAGCTTATATCTGCTATACTTAGGAATGAACGCATTCTAACTGAATTCCACTATGTTCATATTACAGATTCCCCAACCTCACTAGTGGCTTCATTTTAGCATTTAATTCAATTCCCAATCTCATTCGGGCTATGAAATACAAATAAGCACATTACATGTGTGAAAACATGAATCATTTTTTACCCCGATCGGGACTCGAACCTAGGACTTATGATTACTAAGTCAAGGCGCTACCACTATACCACAGAAGGTTAAAAGGAACCCAACCTTATAGCTAATATCTGCTATACTTAGGAATGAACGCATTCTAACTGAATGCCACTATGTTCATATTACAGATTCCCCAACCTCACTCGTGGCTTCATTTTAGCATTTAATTCAATTCCCAATCTCATTCGGGCCATGAAATACAAATAAGCACATTACATATGTGAAAACATGAATCATTTTTTACCCCCACCGGGACTCGAACCTAGGACTTATGATTACTAAGTCAAGGCGCTACCACTACACCACAGAAGGTTAAAAGGAACCCAACGTTATAGCTTATATCTGCTATACTTATTAATGAACGCATTCTAACTGAATGCCACTATGTTCATATTACAGATTCCCCAACCTCACTCGTGGCTTCATTTTAGCATTTAATTCAATTCCCAATCTCATTCGGGATATGAAATACAAATAAGCACATTACATATGTGAAAACATGAATCATTTTTTACCCCCACCGGGACTCGAACCTAGGACTTATGATTACTAAGTCAAGGCGCTACCACTACACCACAGAAGGTTAAAAGGAACCCAACCTTATAGCTTATATCTGCTATACTTAGGAATGAACGCATTCTAACTGAATGCCACTATGTTCATATTACAGATTCCCCAACCTCACTCGTGGCTTCATTTTAGCATTTAATTCAATTCCCAATCTCATTCGGGCCATGAAATACAAATAAGCACATTACATATGTGAAAACATGAATTATTTTTTACCCCGATCGGGACTCGAACCTAGGACTTATGATTACTAAGTCAAGGCGCTACCACTACACCACAGAAAGTTGAAAGGAACCCAACCTTATAGCTTATATCTGCTATACTTAGGAATGAACGCATTCTAACTGAATGCCACTATGTTCATATTACAGATTCCCCAACCTCACTCGTGGCTTCATTTTAGCATTTAATTCAATTCCCAATCTCATTCGGGCCATGAAATACAAATAAGCACATTACATATGTGAAAACATGAATCATTTTTTACCCCGACCGGGACTCGAACCTAGGACTTATGATTACTAAGTCAAGGCACTACCACTACACCACAGAAGGTTAAAAGGAACCCAACGTTATAGCTCATATCTGCTATACTTAGGAATGAACGCATTCTAACTGAGTGCCACTATGTTCATATTACAGATTCCCCAACCTCACTCGTGGCTTCATTTTAGCATTTAATTCAATTCCCAATCTCATTCGGGCCATGAAATACAAATAAGCACATTATATATGTGAAAACATGAATCATTTTTTACCCCGACCGGGACTCGAACATAGGACTTTTGATTACTAAGTCAAGGCGCTCCCACTACACCACAGAAGGTTAAAAGGAACCCAACCTTATAGCTTATATCTGCTATACTTAGGAATGAACGCATTCTAACTGAATGCCACTATGTTCATATTACAGATTCCCCAACCTCACTCGTGGCTTCATTTTAGCATTTAATTCAATTCCCAATCTCATTAGGGCCATGAAATACAAATAAGTACATTACATATGTGAAAACATGAATCATTTTTTACCCCGATCGGGACTCGAACCTAGGACTTATGATTACTAAGTCAAGGCGCTACCACTACACCACAGAAGGTTAAAAGGAACCCAACCTTATAGCTAATATCTGCTATACCTAGGAATGAGCGCATTCTAACTGAATGCCACTATGTTCATATTACAGATTCCCCAACCTTACTCGTGGCTTCATTTTAGCATTTAATTCAATTCCCAATCTCATTCGGGCCATGAAATACTAATAAGCACATTACATATGTGAAAACATGAATCATTTTTTACCCCGATCGGGACTCGAACCTAGGACTTATGATTACTAAGTCAAGGCGCTACCACTACACCACAAAAGGTTAAAAGGAACCCAACCTTATAGCTTATATCTGCTATACTTAGGAATGAACGCATTCTAAATGAATGCCACTATGTTCATATTACAGATTCCCCAACCTCACTCGTGGCTTCATTTTAGCATTTAATTCAATTCCCAATCTCATTCGGGCCATGAAATACAAATAAGCACATTACATATGTGAAAACATGAATCCTTTTTTACCCCGATCGGGACTCGAACCTAGGACTTATGATTACTAAGTCAAGGCGCTACCACTACACCACAGAAGGTTAAAATTAACCCAACCTTATAGCTCATATTTGCTATACTTAGAAATGAACGCATTCTAACTGAATGCCATTATGTTCATATTACAGATTCCCCAACCTCACTCGTGGCTTCATTTTAGCATTTAATTCAATTCCCAATCTCATTCGGGCCATGAAATACAAATAAGCACATTACATATGTGAAAACATGAATCATTTTTTACCCCGATCGGGAATCGAACCTAGGACTTATGATTACTAAGTCAAGGCACTACCACTACACCACAGAAGGTTAAAAGGAACCCAACGTTATAGCTTATATCTGCTATACTTAGGAATGAACGCATTCTAACTAAATGCCACTATGTTCATATTACAGATTCCCCAACCTCACTCGTGGCTTCATTTTAGCATTTAATTCAATTCCCAATCTCATTCGGGCCATGAAATACAAATAAGCACATTACATATGTGAAAACATGAATCATTTTTTACCCCCACCGGGACTCGGTCCTAGGACTTATGATTACTAAGTCAAGGCGCTACCACTACACCACAGAAGGTTAAAAGGAACCCAACCTTATAGCTTATATCTGCTATACTTAGGAATGAACGCATTCTAACTGAATGCCACTATGTTCATATTACAGATTCCCCAACCTCACTCGTGGCTTCATTTTAGCATTTAATTCAATTCCCAATCTCATTCAGGCCATGAAATACAAATAAGCACATTACATATGTGAAAACATGAATCATTTTTTACCCCGACCGGGACTCGAACCTAGGACTTATGATTACTAAGTCAAGGCGCTACCACTACACCACAGAAGGTTGAAAGGAACCCAACCTTATAGCTTATATCTGGTATACTTAGGAATGAACGCATTCTAACTGAATGCCACTATGTTCATATTACAGATTCCCCAACCTCACTCGTGGCTTCATTTTAGCATTTAATTCAATTCCCAATCTCATTCAGGCCATGAAATACAAATAAGCACATTACATATGTGAAAACATGAATCATTTTTTACCCCCACCGGGACTCGAACCTAGGACTTATGATTACTAAGTCAAGGCGCTACCACTACACCACAGAAGGTTGAAAGGAACCCAACCTTATAGCTTATATCTGGTATACTTAGGAATGAACGCATTCTAACTGAATGCCACTATGTTCATATTACAGATTCCCCAAACTCACTCGTGGCTTCATTTTAGCATTTAATTCAATTCCCAATCTCATTCGGGCCATGAAATACAAATAAGCACATTACATATGTGAAAACATGAATCATTTTTTACCCAGATCGGGACTCGAACCTAGGACTTATGATTACTAAGTCAAGGCGCTACCACTACACCACAGAAGGTTAAAAGGAACCCAACCTTATAGCTTATATCTGCTATACTTAGGAATGAACGCATTCTAACTGAATGCCACTATGTTCATATTACAGATTCCCCAACTTCACTCGTGGCTTCATTTTAGCATTTAATTCAATTCCCAATCTCATTCAAGCCATGAAATACAAATAAGCACATTACATATGTGAAAACATGAATCATATTTACCCCGACCGGGACTCGAACCTAGGACTTATGATTACTAAGTCAAGGCGCTACCACTACACCACAGAAGGTTAAAAGGAACCCAACGTTATAGCTCATATCTGCTATAATTAGGAATGAACGCATTCTTACTGAGTGCCACTATGTTCATATTACAGATTCCCCAACCTCACTCGTGGCTTCATTTTAGCATTTAATTCAATTCCCAATCTCATTCGGGCCATGAAATACAAATAAGCACATTACATATGTGAAAACATGAATCATTTTTTACCCCGACCGGGACTCGAAAATAGGACTTATGATTACTAAGTCAAGGCGCTACCACTACACCACAGAAGGTTAAAAGGAACCCAACCTTATAGCTTATATCTGCTATACTTAGGAATGAACGCATTCTAACTGAGTGCCACTATGTTCATATTACAGATTCCCCAACCTCACTCGTGTCTTCATTTTAGCATTTAATTCAATTCCCAATCTCATTCGGGCCATGAAATACAAATAAGCACATTACATATGTGAAAACATGAATCATTTTTTTACCCCGACCGGGACTCGAACCTAGGACTTATGATTACTAAGTCAAGGCGCTACCACTACACCATAGAAGGTTAAAAGGAACCCAACCTTATAGCTAATATCTGCTATACTTAGGAATGAACGCATTCTAACTGAATGCCACTATGTTCATATTACAGATTCAGTAACCTCACTCGTGGCTTCATTTTAGCATTAAATTCAATTCCCAATCTCATTCGGGCCATGAAATACAAATAAGCACATTACATATGTGAAAACATGAATCATTATTTACCCCGACCGGGACTCGAACCTAAGACTTATGATTACTAAGTCAAGGCGCTACCACTACACCACAGAAGGTTGAAAGGAACCCAACCTTATAGCTTATATCTGCTATACCTAGGAATGAACGCATTCTAACTGAATGCCACTATGTTCATATTACAGATTCCCCAACCTCACTCGTGGCTTCATTTTAGCATTTAATTCAATTCCCAATCTCATTCGGGCCATGAAATACAAATAAGCACATTACATATGTGAAAACAAATGAATCATTTTTTACCCCGATCGGGACTCGAACCTAGGACTTATGATTACTAAGTCAAGGCGCTACCACTACACCACAGAAGGTTAAAAGGAACCCAACCTTATAGCTTATATCTGCTATACTTAGGAATGAACGCATTCTTACTGAATGCCACTATGTTCATATTACAGATTCCCCAACCTCACTCGTGGCTTCATTTTAGCATTTAATTCAATTCCCAATCTCATTCGGGCCATGAAATACAAATAAGCACATTACATATGTGAAAACATGAATCATTTTTTACCCCGACCGGGACTCGAACCTAGGACTCATGATTACTAAGTCAAGGCGCTACCACTACACCACAGAAGGTTAAAAGGAACCCAACCTTATAGCTTATATCTGCTATACTTAGGAATGAACGCATTCTAACTGAATGCCACTATGTTCATATTACAGATTCCCCAACCTCACTCGTGGCTTCATTTTAGCATTTAATTCAATTCCCAATCTCATTCGGGACATGAAATACAAATAAGCACATTACATATGTGAAAACATGAATCATTTTTTACCCCGATCGGGACTCGAACCTAGGACTTATGATTACTAAGTCAAGGCGCTACCACTACTCCTCAGAAGGTTAAAAGGAACCCAACCTTATAGCTTATATCTGCTATACTTAGGAATGAACGCATTCTAACTGAATGCCACTATGTTCATATTACAGATTCCCCAACCTCACTCGTGGCTTCATTTTAGCATTTAATTCAATTCCCAATCTCATTCGGGCCATGAAATACAAATAAGCACATTACATATGTGAAAACATGAATCATTTTTTACCCCCACCGGGACTCGAACCTAGGACTTATGATTACTAAGTCAAGGCGCTACCACTACACCACAGAAGGTTAAAAGGAACCCAACGTTATAGCTTATATCTGCTATACTTAGGAATGAACGCATTCTAACTGAATGCCACTATGTTCATATTACAGATTCCCCAACCTCACTCGTGGCTTCATTTTAGCATTTAATTCACTTCCCAATCTCATTCGGGGCCATGAAATACAAATAAGCACATTACATATGTGAAAACATGAATCATTTTTTACCCCCACCGGGACTCGAACCTAGGACTTATGATTACTAAGTCAAGGCGCTACCACTACACCACAGAAGGTTGAAAGGAACCCAACCTTATAGCTTATATCTGCTATACTTAGGAATGAACGCATTCTAACTGAATGCCACTATGTTCATATTACAGATTCCCCAACCTCACTCGTGGCTTCATTTTAGCATTTAATTCAATTCCCAATCTCATTCGGGCCATGAAATAAAAATAAGCACATTACATATGTGAAAACATGAATCATTTTTTACCCCCACCGAGACTCGAACCTAGGACTTATGATTACTAAGTCAAGGCGCTACCACTACACCACAGAAGGTTAAAAGGAACCCAACCTTATAGCTTATATCTGCTATACTTAGGATTGAACGCATTCTAACCGAATGCCACTATGTTCATATTACAGATTCCCCAACCTCACTCGTGGCTTCATTTTAGCATTTAATTCAATTCCCAATCTCATTCGGGCCATGAAATACAAATAAGCACATTACATATGTGAAAACATGAATCATTTTTTACCCCGACCGGGACTCGAACCTAGGACTTATGATTACTAAGTCAAGGCGCCACCACTACACCACAAAAGGTTAAAAGGAACCCAACGTTATAGCTCATATCTGCTATACATAGGAAGAACGCATTCTAACTGAGTGCCACTATGTTCATATTACAGATTCCCCAACCTCACTCGTGGCTTCATTTTAGCATTTAATTCAATTCCCAATCTCATTCGGGCCATGAAATACAAATAAGCACATTACACATGTGAAAACATGAATCATTTTTTACCCCGACCGGGACTCGAAAATAGGACTTATGATTACTAAGTCAAGGCGCTACCACTACACCACAGAAGGTTAAAAGGAACCCAACCTTATAGCTTATATCTGCTATACTTAGGAATTAATGCATTCTAACTGAATGCCACTATGTTCATATTACAGATTCCCCAACCTCACTCGTGGCTTCATTTTAGCATTTAATTCAATTCCCAATCTCATTCGGGCCATGAAATACAAATAAGCACATTACATATGTGAAAACATGAATCATTTTTTACCCCGACAGGGACCCGAACCTAGGACTCATGATTACTAAGTCAAGGCGCTACCACTACACCACAGAAGGTTAAAAGGAACCCAACGTTATAGCTCATAT